>CAAKHC010019425.1:11776-28005 GCA_901007825.1 Macroramphosus scolopax | reverse complement strand
GTGTCTATGATGCAAGGCTCTGACCTGCCACTGCTGCCCCACAACTTCCTGCCAAGTGACCCTGGCCATTGGAACGTGGAGGACGTCTATGTGTTCATCTGCTCTCTGCCAGGTGGGCGCTGTTCATTTGTACATTTGTTCACATCCAACATGCACAGCATGTGTTGTCTTGCCGGCTGGAAATGAGCGTGATTCAGTGTAAAAAAAGGGGATCCTGCTAATTTCAATTCGCCAATCCCAATTAAGCAACATTTGAATGAAAGTATAAAGACATGAGTTTTACTGATTATTACGATGTTTTTACCTGCAATATATGATTATAGCTGGACTGAATAGTGATCCGAATAGCAAAGATGTAAAGAAAAGTCAATCCCATTTCTGTGGTCATGAGACAATGGAGTGCAAAACTGTGGTTCAACCACACTGTTGATTGTCTGTGGCTGCAGGTTGTCTGGAGATTGCTGAGGAATTCCGTTCTCAGGAGATCGATGGACAGGCCCTGCTCCTGCTGAAGGAGGACCATCTCATGGGAACCATGAACATCAAGCTGGGCCCTGCGCTCAAGATCTTTGACCAGATTAGCATGCTCAAAGACTCATAGCTCAGCTCCTGTCATCACACACACACACATTTATACACACAACTCTTCAAGGCAGCTCCACTGTGACTGGACAAACCGAATAGACTCAGGATCTGTCCGGCTGACTTCAGGTTATAAGCCAGAAATGTTTGACAGATATTTTGTCATGTCCTGCTGAACACAAGGACGTTGGCTGTTTGATTTACCTCTGATAAATTCAGGAAACGCTTCTACATACTTTGATAATGATCTATGGAGGCTCCATTGCAAAGTGTGTGTGTGACTAAAACACACACTGCACTTTTTTGTTTCCATTCAGTTTTCCTTGGATTCCTGCATAGAGTGTCGCTGTCATCTCTGTGAATCCTGTACAGAAATACAGCTACTGATCCATCTCAATCCTCCATTTCCATCCCCTTGAATTTAGCATTTTTCAGTTACTAAGGATCTAATATACATATTTGCATGAGGAAAGTGGGAAACGGAAACTCAGAATGGTAGAAATTGTCTCAGCAATTTAAAAGGCAGAAATAAAAGACATTAGGCAGGTGCAGAGAGACAGGGAACCTGATTTATTCCCATCTAGGTCAATACAAATTATCTGAACATAGTTCAACTTGGGAATATAAGGAAGGTAGTCTTTTTAAAGGAGAATACCGTTTAATCCAGCAATATCGCTGCAATATTTCTTCCATTCCAACAGCAGCTGAGCAGTGGATGAATGAAAGGATAATTGTGCTTGTTTTCAGCTGCATCTGTTTTGCCTGTCTGTCAACAAGGTTATGCAATGCTAGCAATGTTGCTGTTTTAATGTGGGCCTAGGAGCAACCATTACATCTTTGGGCAGATAACTGTAGCATTTTGTTTTGTGCATTGGCCATAGCAGAGATCTGTGCTCTACAGTTTGTTTTGAATTCCCTTGTCTTGGTGATGTTTTTGTTCACTGTAAATGTTTATTTAAAATTAAGGTCCATTCAGTAGTGTCGCATTGCTCTTTCAACCACATCCCACTGTCTTTATCAGCAGATGGAGCTTACTCAGGTTTTTTGTGACTTTGTTTTTCTTAGTTTTTTCTTTGGATTTCAGGGGGCTGCTCAGTAACAGAAATAGTGTTCAGAGAGTTCCAGCAGATGACAATTTTTAGTATGACAGTCCTGCCAAATGCTAACAATGGCCGCTAAAAGACACTAATGTTTTGTAAACATTACAGTTTTCCTTGAAAAGTTTCCCACAGCTTCTAATCTCTGTGCTAATCTGGACATGTTCTGGACACACACAGATGACGGTCAGGAGAAAGTTGGTAAAATCTACAGCATACAACTTTATTTCCCCTAAATATGTGAGTCAGAAAATGTCAATATTAAAGAACCAGTTTCTGTAAAAAAAAAAAAAAACATTTGACCAAATGCAGAAGAATAATGTTTATAACGTGTTTGACAGTTGCACGGCACAAACAAACCTCGAGTGGCAATTCTCTTCACGTCATGATTGCTTTCAACGTCTGTGTCAGTGTTTCTGTACAGGGTCTAACCAAGTTGAGGATGTGGAAAATGACAACTCCTCATGAAATTTTATTAATCTGTGTTATGGTTCATCTTATTAGAAGCTGATTCAATTATTTCCATTCAGTACCTGTGTAGACCCTTTGGCATTTTAGCTTGTTGCAAACAGTTTTCAATCACACTGGTGTAGCTCTGTATCAGAACAGTGAGCAAATTGTTGCTCTACACAGCAGCCATCATATGACATTGAACAGGTAGAGTCTGTGCATTGGATTCTATGGATGCCATAAGTGCCTACAGGGACTTAATTAAGGGGACGTCACTTTTATCATTAGAAATGTTTCAAAGCTTCAGTTGACCATTTGACAGTAAATACAGGTCTGTAAATTAAATTAGGAAATGGTTTAAGATAGACAAACCATATTTCATCACATTCTTTTATTTGGAACTTTCATACAAACAACTTGTTCTGCTTCATCTGTTTGCCGTGTCCCTTTGCTCCTCATGAGACGACAGTTCCTGCAGTGGAAACCGTGTTGCCTCACCCAACCCTGGTTCACACTCCAAATGGGAGCAACGGTGTCTGTTTAATTCTCTGTGGGATTGATATTGACATTTCATATTGCACATAGTCACGAGTTCCATAGTTTATAAGTATATAATTATTCCATTGGTATATTCCAGACTTCATTTGCGGAAGTGAAAAAAATGCTGTGACACATTTCTACTTTAAACCCAGAAATGTATTTAACAAGTCATCACACAATATAATTACACAGTTTCTCACCATAATTCAGTGGAAGATTCTCTCCAATATAAGACAAAATGATTGTTAAATGATCACAAACGCTCCATTAAAGCTAAAGCCATTAACCAAAAACCGTGACTTCTTAATTAAGGCACACTCAGTAGTTCAAATTAAATAGAAAGATCATATAAAACAGCACAAACGGTCAAATATGCTGAATCAGAAACAATGAATAAATCACATTTGCACTGTTTTAATATCTGTCATCTGTTACAACTTGATCCATCAAAGTAAATTGTATATTCTTAGTTTATTTCAAGAGGAAAAACAAATAATGGAACTTATTCCGTTCATTGAATGGCTGAAGTTAATTATTGACAATTGTTTTATTTACAATTGAGTTGAAGTTCAGAATGGACAGTGATCAATTTAGTGTTTCAGAATACACTGGAAGCAGCATTGACCCTTAACCTTCATCAGACATTAAATTATCCAGGGACATACAGTCATGGCCAAAAGTTATGAGAATGACAAGTATTGGTGTCTGTACTGTTCAGTGTTTTTAGATATTTTTGTCACCTCTGCAATTTGCCCTGGTATACTTTAACTAACTTCTGGGCCACATCCTGACTGAAGGCAGCCCATTCTTGCATAATCAATACTTGGAGTTTGTTAGAACTTGTGGGGTTTTGTTTGTTCACCCGCCACTTGAGGATTGACCACAAGTTTTCAATGGGATTAAGGTCTGGGGAGTTTCCTGGCCATGGACCCAAGATTTTGATGTTCTATTCCCCGAGCCACTTAGTTATGACTTTTGCCTTATGGCAAGGTGCGCCATCATGCTGGAAAAGGTATCGTTGGTCACTCACTCGTCAACTGTTCTTGAATGGTTGGGAGAAGCTGCTCTCAGAGGATGTTTTGGTACCATTCCTTACTCACGGCTGTGTTCTTAGGCAAAACTGTGAGTGAGCCCACTCTGTTGGCTTAGAAGTAACCTAACACATGAATGGTCTAACAATGCTTTACTGTTGGGGATTCATCAGAGAAAATGATTTGACCCCAGTCCTCATCAGTCCAATCCCTGCACCTTTTGCAGAATATCAGTCTGTCCCTGATGCTTTTCCTGGAGAGAAGTGGCTTCTTTTCTGCCCTTATTGACACCAGGCCATCCTCTACAAGTCCTGCCTCACGGCTTATAGATGCACTCACACTTGCTGGTGCCATTCCTGAGGAAGCTCTGCACTGGTCCTGGTGCTTGCTGGACTTTCTTGGGTGCCCTGAAGCCTTCTTCTCAACAATTGAACCCCTCTCCTTGAAGTTCTTGATGATCTGATAAATGGTTGATTTAGGTGCAATCTTACTAGCAGCAATATCCTTACCTTCAAAAGCCCTTGTAGTGCAAAGCAATGATAACTGCACGTGTTTCTTGCAGGTAACCATGGTTATCAGAGGAAGAACAATGATTTTCAAGCAACACCCTCCTTTTAAAGCTCCCAGTCAGTTATTCTAACTCAATCAGCAGTGATCTCCAGCCTTGTCCTCGTCAACACTCACTGTGGAAAGATTTTTCATGGCAAAGAGGGACTTTGCAATTAATTGCAGTTCGTCTGACCACTCTTTATAACACTCTGGAGTATATGCAAATTGCCATCATAAAAACTGAGGCAGCAGACTTTGTGAAAACCAATACTTGTGTCATTCTCAAAACCTTCGGCCATGGCTGTACAAGTAAATAAGTATATGGTAACTTATTGGTCAAACCCATCAATTAGTGATTTCCCAGCAGGTCTTTTCAATGGGATATGAACTAAATCAGCATTGACATCACTGAACAGTTTTAGTCACTGCCACCCAGTAAAACTTTGTATGTCAGATCAGCTGCGCATCGATTATCCTTTTCAGCCCTTTTTCATAACTTCCCAACTTCGCAGCCACTACACAACTGTGAGTGTGGCCTTTTGGCACAGCTATAAATACATACGGTGTACTAATGTCTTGAGACAGAAGACTTTAATAAACTGTCATATTTGGTAGAACCACCTTACACTGTAGCTGCAAATCTTTTAGGATACGTCTCTACCAGTTTTGCACCTCTAGAGCCAAAAAGCTAAATACACATCTGGCAAACCAGCTCAAGCACCTTGGGGTCTAATGAGAAACAGCAACTTTCAACTTCTGGGCTTTAACTGGGCCATTCCAGAAGAGATTCCACAGCAAGACTCCATTCAATACATTTTGTGACTTCTGAAGGCAATTGGTCAATCTTATTGAGGGACAGAGGAATACTTATGAAAGGCATTGTAAATCAACTAAAAACGTCTGCTCAGATTTAGTTATGCTCAGGCCAAGATATCTGAGATTTAAACTCAGTTTTGATGAGCTGGAGTTCAATTGAGCTATTTTCATTAACAATGCAGTTTACAGTTAAGTTTAGATTATTAAATTGTCATAACAAAATTGGGGCTATTTATTAAGCTATCCTGAATATTGTCTGGGGCAACGTCAGTTAATGGTTTGAAAACTTTCTTATTGGCTTTAATGGGAAAAACACCTTTTTCCGGGTGCCCCAAATAATCGGAAAGGGGATCATCAGAGAAAATGACTTTACCCCAGTCCTCAGCAGTCCAATCCCTGTACCTTTTGCAGAATATCAGTCTGTCCCGCATGTGTGCGCTCAAATTCTGCACACAGATTTGTTTGTATCACTACCAGTGAGCATTGTTTCTTTGCCAAATAATCAATTTCTTGCACAGGTGTAGAATATCAAGATACAGATTCAAAACCATGATTGCTACACAGATGTTCCCAATGGTGGTTTCAGTAAAAGATCACCCCAAATACTCCTGTCATGTGAATGTAAGCTGTTATACAGAAGTGCTAGAAGGCCGAGATTCAGCACCAGCCCACCTAATGTTCATACTTCTTGTGCTGCAAAAGCTCAACAGCGCCACCACATGCGGCCAAACTTTTACATAGCACTGTGGTATTCAAACAGCATTCCTGGTGCCACAGCAGTCATCCTCACTATTGATGGCGACCTGGTGAAGTCAGAGGGGAAGATTAGATTTGCTGAAAAGACTGACCAAACCCAGAAGAAATGGAAAAATAAAGCCATGTGAGGATTAGAGATCTGTGATTGAGACAGGTCAGTAGTAAAGAGCCAAAGCCAACCAATAGATTTCTTGTTAATTTAATTGACCATTTCAATATAAAACATCATTAAAACACAGAGAGGAAAGAAGTAGCAGAGGGATTGATGGCAAAGAGAGCGCACAATCCATGCTGATTAGAGACGTGTCTAAGTTTCCACAGCTCTTTTGGAAGGACGTGTAAAGAAGCAGCCACTCTACATGACAAAAGACAGACTGAACATTTAGCAGCACCTCAACTCTGCTGCTGGCTCCTAATTTAGAATTGTGTCATTTGCAAGACAATAATGTTTGAGGTAAATACAAAACAATCATCTCTCAAAAATAATTTGTATTCCTACTTGAGTTTCATATTTGGCAGCAGTCAAACTGTCAGACAAATTGAAAATGGACCCACAATTAATTAAGACAACGTAAAGCACTTTATTTGAACGTCAAACCAAGTGAGTACAGCTGTTCACAATATCCCATTGCACGGGAAAACTGAGTAACTAGAATTCACAGTTTTTACAGCTGTGCTGCTGTTATTGTTTTCACCTTGTGTGTCTGGTTTTGTCATTGGAGTAAATTTGTGGTCCTGGAGATACCAATTGAAGAAGGAACTACCACAGAGGCAGTTTTGAGCGCTTAAAAGTTTTGCTCTTATTTTGTAAACATTGAAAAGGTGCTAAACTTGTAACTTAATTTTGAGAAAATTGGCTAAAAAAAAATATAAATGAATGTGCTTTGTAACCAGTTTTTTTGTGTATATTAGGAGTTTGTTTATTGAGTTAAACATCTGGTGGTGCTGATTGTCCAGTCTGAGGACATAGAGATTACGTCATTATAAGAGCCATAGCCAAATTTTTAAGTAGCAACCATCTAGCGAATTCGGTGTATTCCTTTGAGAAATCTTCGCCTCCTCGACGCTGAATAACCTAACACAAACAAGTCGAAGTGAACTGACTTCTTAACTGCTTAAATGAATGAAAACGAAAGACAGAATGAAGTTTGAACATCTAAATACCTCAGTCAGAAAAATAATAATTACATTGCCATCAACTTCATGGGCAGCAAGTAAGACGAATACAGCAAAACTATTATCTTATAATTGGTTTGTTGCCAAAAGACGCTTTACATTCCAGTGGACAAGAAGTGCATTCAAACAGATGGTGTGCTACAATGACGCCTTAGGCCAAATGGTTCACTGTAACTTCCACAATCTGAGATCCTGAATAAAGGGCCAGGCTACTTTTCTAATGCTGCTTGCAACTGAGATAAACGGTTCAGTTCCTTACAGCCTAATATGGCTGCAGAGAAAACATGTATGAACTCTTTCAACACAAAAGCTGTGGAATCATTATTTGTAAGAGAGGGAAGGGGGGGGGGGATAAAGTTCACTGACAAAGGAGTCAAAACTGAGAAATCAGAGAAAGAGAGGGAAAAAACAGAGCGAGAGCAACTCTGGGCCACCAAACACACAAACCAGTAAAAAAGTGAGCTGAGCAGTTTGCAGTTGTTATGCTTCCAGTTAAGTTTTTATTACGGCTGCTTATACCTTGCTCCTGAAGAGGGGCTTCGCGCCAGGGCCACAGTACTCGTTGTATATGAGCTTGAAGAGGAAAAGGTGAAAGAGTGTTATGAGTGAGGCCACGCTGAACCAGAAGAGGAAGGGCAGGCCTGGATACCTGTTGGCCATGTGCTCCTCGTGGGCCAGGATGGCCTTGAGGTGGAGGGTGTGGCGAAGATCTTGAAGGTGGCGCAGGTCTGTAGAGATATACAGCAGCGGTGTTATGGGTTGGGTCACCATTACAGGAAAGGTATGACCTTTGACCTCTGATGTAAGCTCCACAGGTTCATTGAGGCAACCGGCCTCACAGGCATACAACTTCACTGGCTTCTCCTGCGGTTTCACTGACAGGTGGAGAAAAGGCTTCCCGTCCACATCCAGTAACACAGCCAGGTTAATGACGTCCTGGTTGTAGTGGATCCCTCTCAGGGCGTAGCTGTTGTGCAGCACATCTGGATCAGCCTGGAACTGTAGGTGGTTCTCTGTGAACTGAAGGCCGCCAAAGCTGAGCACCATGGCCTGCATGGCTCCGTGAGCTCCGGCCGCCACCAGCACCTTGCAGCCTCTCTTCTGCAGAGTCAGAGTCCAGAGTGTGACCAGCTGTAGGATCTGAGCAGCACTGCTCACCCGCTCAGGCCACAGATTCTCTGCATGCATGGTGGCATGGCCACTAAAGCAGTGGTCAGCGTAGCTGAGGCTGGACTCTAATCTAGAGCGCTCCTCACCACTTAGCCTTCGGTCCAGCAGGGGAGCCAAGGAGGAGGACAGAATGTAGTAGAGAGTGGTGTTCACTGTGGGGCTTGATGGTGTGTGCGAGTCAGTGATCTTCCTCATTTCGACACCTGAACAAATCAATAAAAGTAGAACTTCACAAAAGTAATTTTTCAGTCTTGTGTCATTAAGCGGACTTAATCAATACTAATATCATTATTTGACTGTTTACAAAATCTAATATATATACAAACAGATATATAAACACACATACATATATATACAAACAGATATATAAACACACATACATATATATACATATATACATATATATATACATATATATATACATATATATATACATATATATATATACATATATACATATACATATACATATATACATATATACATATATATATACATATATACATATATACATATATATATACATATATACATATACACATATATATATACATATATATATATACATATATACATATACACATATATACATATATACATATGTATATATATATATATATATATATATATATATACATATATACATATATATATATATATATATATATATAACTAACTAACTACATATTGCAAGGGGAAGAATACAATTCATGAATCCAACAAAGAGTTGCCACTTCACAATGTATTGTATTGCCACTTCACAATGTATTGTAGTTTCTTTTGTCAAAAACAGCAATAACAACAAATGGATATCGAGATCACCTGTTATTAAAGAATTGTTTTCAATTTGGTGTCACATGGAGACATTTTAAGAATTATTTCAAACATATTTACTAAATTTAAGTGCTGATATTTCTTGTCAATTAAAGTTGTCACAAAAACCAACTGCAATATCTCTCCATTAAGTTAATGTATAATTCTGCCTCTAAACAATACCTGACCACTAAAGTGTAACTATCCATTGGAGCAAATGTTATCTAAGTAAACAGAACTGTTTTTGCTCTAATGGAGGATATGCAGGGCAATGAGGCTATGATACAGGCTACTCAAGGATTAAGAACAAACAAATGAATGGCAATTTACAATTCAATTCATAAGAAGTTATTACCATCTCCGGACTGAGCATGTGATTACCATGAAAACACTTCATAGTTCTTATCTAAAGTGACCGGACCTGCATTTTTGAATACTTTATTGATTCATTCCACACTCATATCAGTTAGTCAACAGGCCTGTGATATAAGCAGGCATGAAATAGTTTGGCCTTCAACAGCAGACATCAGTGTAACTATGTTGATTTAAGGATTAAATTAAGTGTAAGCACAAATATTGTTTTTTTAATTTAGAGATTTTGGGCTATTTTAATCTACAGCATTTCTTCTTTCACACTAGTACACCCAACCGACCAAAGCACACATTTAACTGTTTATTTAAGTTTGGATTTCTGCTCTGGACATATATAAAAACTAGGGCATATATCTGAAATTATGCCATACCAAAATAATCTTTGATTCAATTTTATTTTCCAGAAAACATTGGTGAAATATATTCATAGCTGTTGACAGCATTTTCTGATCTAATGATGAAAATACATGCCCTCTGTAAAAGCAGGAATTTTCAATTAGGGAGGTTCCATGGTGATATTTTCACTGTAGTATTCACCTGAGCTCGTCTTAAGATACTGTTGACCATTTTCACAGGCGAGCTGCATTTGGTTTGATTTTTGAATTTTTTATCTTGAAATCGACTTATGGAGATCGAATCTTACTTTAGTGAGCTTAGTATGTGCAGTAAAGTACAGTATGGGATCGGTAGTGGATGAATTAAATGCTAGTTATTAAGGCAGGAACAAGGTACTGCTTATACCAGCTTACCTGAAATGAAGAGGTCCATCCAGGCCTGCTGGTGATCTCTCACAACCTCATCCACATTATCCCTCAGCAGCTCCCCTAGTTCTTTCTTGGCTCCATCCTTAAGAGTGGCGAAGGTCTCGTCCAGCTTGGAGGACTCAATTGGCTCAGAAGTCCACACCACAGAAAGGATGTTGTCAGTGTACTCAGATTTAGCAAACACTTGGATTCTACTGTTCAGCTTCTTGGTGACAACCACCACCAGCACCATCCTGTTATTCTCCACAGACAACCTGCTGGAGGACAGCACTATCTCTCTGTCTTCCACTTTGTCCACGGTGGTGGAGAACTTGCTACCGAAGGAGAGGCTCTCGGAGGATACGTCAAAGGAGACAGTCCTGTCGGAAGGGTTGTTGATGTGAACTCTCTGAAGATAGACGTTGGGTCGGCTTCTGTGGGCGATAAACTCTTCTCTGATTGTGACACAGTCCCGGGGAGATTGCAGAGCGGCTGGCGAGGCACAGCGGACCGACAATACGGCTCCTTTCCGAAACCACAACATGGTAGCCTGAGCTTCGGCCCGCTTCCCCTCAAGATGAATACCAACTCTGGGAGAATATTCGGTCTGGTGGACCGGAGCTGAACCGGTCTTTGAAGACGACGCTACCCAGAGTTTGTTAGAGTCAATGTCAATAAGAATATGGCCGTTGCCGGATACGAAAGGTGTGTCTAGTTGTTCCTGAGGTGTGCTATATAAACCTTCTCCTCTGTCCACAAGGGACTTCCACCTGTGGATTTCCGCCTCAAGGCACTGTCCAGCCGCCCCATTGAGCATGCCCGAACCACTGAAGAACCTCCATCTTCGTTCGGCGCCCAGATACCAGTAGAAAATGAGGAAGAGCAGCAGCCCAATGAGGAGTCTTCTCGCCCAGCTGCTCGATAACAAACCTGGTAGCCCCTTCAGTCTTTGCTGTAGCCACATTGTGAATGAAATGATCGAAGTCCAGCAAAGACTCAGCGTCAACACACTGCACGCAGAGTGCTTTAGGTCGAAAGCTTCAGAACGTCATGCCAAAGATCGCTCGAACTCAAACCATCTGAACCAAAGCTGAATATCTGGTTTCGCTCGCGCCAGGCTAAGTTAGCTTAGCTAGGTAGCCAGCGATGTTAACGACAGCAGTAGAAACCGTGTCGTTGTCTCACGCATCATGGTTACCTTCAAAATCTTCAGCAGGTGTCATACACACACATACGGCGATATACAGTATATCCGTTTGTTAACTTTTTTCTTTGCTTTCAGGTTGAAAAGGCCACCTGTATTCCCAAAGTAACTCGGGCCAGTGGTGTATGTCATCTGACACTACTGGGTTATCTGTCGCAAAGCAAATTAGTAAACAGCTGCAAACGGAAGTGTCGTAAATACGACGCAAAAAAAAACACCTTTCTTTTGAGCTAGTCATACCCTGTCTCCCATTTACTTTTGACCTTGCAACAGTACTTGTTCTGTATTCTATATAATCATGCATCATGAACATTCATCTTAAGTCTTTTCCCTTGCAAAAACAATATTTTATTTAGCTGTTTAACTATCTCCTCCCTCTGTTTCTGCGGAACACAGAGTTCATATATTATTTACTGAGTAAGACAGCTTCTGAATCATCAAGGCATTACACTGCAGTTACTGTGTTGTAATGAAACTGAGGCTTCTGAAACATGACAATATTTGGATTTTAACTGAATGAGCAGACAAATGTGTTCACTATGTGTGGCAAATAAGTAATAATAAGATTATAATAATAACTAGCACTGCGAGCAGCATTGAAACGGGCCCTCGCACGCGTGTCGGGGTGTGCAGCATTCGTCGTATTGTAATCACCTTCACATGCAGCATTATTTGAACACAGATGTTGATGGGTTCTGATCAAACATGTTAAGTGTCAGAAAAGATCTGTGCATGTGTAGCTGAGTTACAACGGTCGTGTTCTTCATGGCGAGATCACTGAATTCGCAGCCGATGATGTGGGACGAATAAAGGATTATCTTATCTTATCTTATCTTATCTTATCTTATCTTATCTTATCTTATCTTATCTTATCTGTACTTAAGTATACGTAGCTACACCTTCAGTGCAAAGAACCTGGAGTTTGTCTGACACTTGATGATATAATCCTTCTTTATAAAGTTTAAGTAAATGTCCTCATCGAGGATAACTCCTAGGTTCCTTATGGTGGTAGTAGAGGCCAAGGCAAAGCCATCTAAGGTAACTGAATCATTCAATTATTTGTTTCTCAGGTTTTTGCTGCCTGAGTTACTTCCGTTTTGTCTGAGAATAATAACAGAAAGTTACATGTCATCCAGGTCTTTATGTCTTAAAGGAGACTGAAGTTAAACTGACTGATTAGTTTCATCAGGCTTCATTGATAAATATAGTTTGGTGTAATCCTCATAACAGTCCTTTATCTGAGGCATCAGGAGGTATTGGTAACTTTCACCAGTGCTGTCTCTGTGCCGTGATGTGCTCTAAATCCTGATCAGATATCTTGAAATAAACTGTTGCTATTTAACAAGTCGCATAACTGTTTAGCAACTATTCTTTCCAGGAATTTAGAAAGAACAGGAAGGTTGGCTATATGGGTCTATAGTTGGCTAAAACACCAAGAGTGATTAGGATTAGGCTTTTAAAAAAGAGGTTTAATTACAGCTAGTTTAAAGGACTGTGGTACGTAGCATTTTATGAAAGACAAGTTGATTATATCCGTTAGATAAGTGCTGATTAATGTCAAATCAGAATGTCAAAATGAAATAAAATTAAAATTGCAAAGCCTTGTCATTGTTCTATATACCTTTGTGTAGCAAATTATGTTTGATACTTATTAAAGCACTAAGTCCCTGTTAATGTTCACCTTAGGATTGATAGGTGGTTTGAATTATGTTGGTTTTATACGGTATGTTCACTTGCTAATATTGACTTAAATGACATAAGAATACATCTAGCAAATCAAATACATGAGTGATTATATTCAGATCTTCACATGTCCAAATGATGGGCAGTGATATTGATATTAACTTTCCTCACAGGCCTTGTCAGCAGCAGTTGTATTTCCTTAAGCCTTGATTTTGGATTTATACTCTACATATACGCTTAGCATTATAGCTTGTTATTTTTGAGTGGTATGAAGTATGAACCTTCATGTCTGTAATTGATCATCTTGGCAACGCAGTCCCATTTACAAGAAGAGGCTCATAACTTGACTGAGAAAATCTGGATTGACTTAACAAGTGGACAACTACTGTCATGATAGTGCATATCCATAATTGCGAATGCAAAGGTAACTTATATATATAAGATATATAGATATCCTGAATATGTTGCTTTATGGTACAGACCCATAATGTCAGCAGTAAAATGATACAGGTTAGCACGGACTGCCTGCCTTGTGCCTTCTTTTCCCATGTTCAGTCAATGACCTCCACTGGGGAGGTTGTTTTGTCTGCGTTGGTTTGTCTTGTTGTCAGTCTGTGATCAGGATTATGCAGAAACTACCAGGACAGTTTTAGGGTATAGCATGGCCCAAACAAAACCCCTTTTAATTTTGGGTCGGATCCAATTCAATAAAGAAACTGAGATGCACTGACAATTTATAATTCATTTCTGGCTCTCATATTCACAATTGAACTGTGAGATGCCAGGATCCTCCCTATAATATACGGTGTATTAGTGGCACATTTTAAGTTGTTTATGCTCCATCCTTAATAGAACATCTATGTAGACACAGCTTGTGTGCTAAAGCAGGGCGATCAAGAATACAATTAACAGAAGTAAAGAATTTTCTTCATGTCTCACTAGAACTTCTACAATAGAATAGTTAGATGCAGGCCAATGTGTTCTTCTTCAAGACCTGTTCAAGGCCAACATTTCCTGAAATAGTCAAATACTGTTTGAAACGCTTCCATAGATAGTGTCAGCAAATCTATTTAAAAGCATTCAGATCTTGCTTTCCAGCTCAAACACATTGAAAATAGGATTAATATGATGCAAAACTGGGCTTCAAGTTATGTTTTGTGAAGATAGTCAACTACGAGTTTATTTGTTATTATGTGACTATTTTGTGTTTCTCAGGGCCTGAAATGTCTAGTTTCAATACTTTCAGCAAATCTATTTAAAAGCATTCAGATCTTGCTTTCCAGCTCAAACACATTGAAAATACGATTAATATATTGTACAACAAAGTTTCAGAGTATTATTAGGTGAAATAGTCAAGTAACACTGTAATTTGAGAGTATCGGCCTATTTAATGCCTTTGCCTGCCAACAAATTTTGCGCCCCTGCTGCCTTTTCAAGTCATCTCATCCTCTTTGCAGAGCCCGCTAGCGCCCTCTGGTGTGATAATTGAGTACGACAGCCTTGGAGAGATTCACAGCCAATTCCATTGTGAATATTCCCCATACATGGAAAAATCACATTCGTTAGTTTGTGTGTATTATTGTGTGTGTTTGAATTATCTATGTGGGAATATAAAATGCTGATTGTCATGCTTTCTAGATCAAGGCTCAGCACATCTGCTCAAAAGCATTCAGAACTTAATTTCCTAATGCACAACATTGGAAATACGATGAATGTGATACAAAACTCATTTTGAAATAATCGTTTGTGAAGATATTCAAGTTACCGTGTATTTCATCATATGTGACTATTTTGTGTTTCTCAGGACCTGAAATGTAATTTGAATGCCTTCATAGATAGTTTCAGCAGATCTATTCAATAGCATTCGGAACTCGCCCAAACACATTGGAAATAGGATGAATATGATGCAAAACTTAGTTTCAAGTCATTTCTTGTGAATATAGGGAAGTTACACTGCATTTGATGGTTTGTGACTATTTTGTGTGTCTCAGGACTTGAAAACACTCGTTTGAACAACTTCATAGATAATGTTACCACATCTGCTCAGAAGCGTTCAGAACTTAATTTCCTGCACTAACACGTTGGAAATAGGATGAATATGTTTCACATTATCAGTGAAATGGTTTGAGGAAAATACCTCAGGGTCCTTTACGGTGCAAGTTTTCTTTAAAGCACACCTTGGAGCCCTGAACTGGTGATTGTCTGTGTTTCAGGGGGAAGGGGGTCCCACAGGAAAGTCTGAGGGATTTGAGGGAGGTCTTGGACTGGCGGGCAGCAGAGGGCCGAGAGGCATGGCTGTGCAAGGCAAAGCAGTGAGTAACATTATCATTAAATATGATATCTAGCTGTGTACAGAGGGAGTAACTATGGTACATATCTTAATAAAAGCTTAGTATGCCGCTTAAGGAAACCATATTTTTCTTTTTAGGGTCCACCTCGTATAACGGGGGAAAGGGAGACCCGGGGTTACCTGGAGTTCAGGTGCGTTTAAACTGGAATGGTAGAGTAACCATGTAGAGAAATATGGTGGAAACATTAAACCCATCTGTATCCTGCAGAGTTCCAAGGGGGAAGAGGGGATCCCAGGCCCCAAGGTGAGATGTTTGGTACCAGCCAATACAGATCAGTACATGTTAGCAGTCACCTGTATAAAGTAGTGACCCTCCGCCTCTTTCGGGGATCGCAGGGTATTCAAGGCGTTGAAGGAAACATTGGTCCACACGGCCCCACTGGACTCAGGGTAAGCTTCATTACATGCAGGATGGGACCATTTATGACTTGAAACAGTCATAACATAAAACAGTCATGTACACAAGTCATTAGAAAAGATCATTATTTTGGTCCATGATAGAGAAGTACCACATAAACATTTAAAGAGATTATCTACTCTCTTCTAAGGATGTCTTTTAATACCAGGGAACATTTAACAGAAAGTGTTCAAATCTAACTGACAGATTGATTTTAAATCTACCAAGAAAGTTCTTTTGCTTTTGGACATGTCAAAGAGCTTTCCTCAGCACCACCATCAGGCTGAAGAGTCAACTTTGTATACAAGATTTCTAGAGTATTATTACCATGACATAACCTTTTTTTTTGATATTGCCCAACGCGCACACACACACACACTCGGACTCTATGAGCTGTCAGTTTGTTGTTTACTGTATTTCTCCCTTCACTATTTTTAATCGACAGCTGTTGTCACTAGTTACTTTGTGCATTGTAATTTTTTATACAAAATATAAGGAAT
>CAAKHC010019423.1:42696-72470 GCA_901007825.1 Macroramphosus scolopax | reverse complement strand
CCTCAAAAGAAGACTTTATTAGGCCTATTATGTCAATCTGAGATCTCAGACGGTGTTATATCTGGTTCCTGTAATGTTTACCACCAAAGGACACACATCAGGGGTCAACGTGCAGTCACACACACACACACTAATGCACACACACACTATTGCCTTCCTCTGACAGGTTGATGAATCTTTTATGTGTTTATCCATCTTAACTCCATGGCTGGTGTATTATTTAAGTGATGGTGTGCAGCTTACATTAACCCTCTCAGACAGGGCAGAGACAGGCTAGGACAGGGCAGGCACTCCCTCTCTTGTATCTCACTGTCTATCATCTATCATCATCTGTTCATCTGACTCTGTCTGTTTACTAGCCTTGTCTCTATCCATCTCCGTCCGGCCTCTCATCCGCTGTCGCAGCTGCCTTCTTGCTGCCTGCTTGTCTCAGTCACCCCCACCTTCGATCTTCAACGTGTATATACTGTATATATAAATATATATATATATATCCATGCTGCCAGTGTCCCCATGCTTTCCCTTTGTCTCTCAGGGACTATCTATCAACATGAACTGACCCTGGTGTCTGTTTATCTGTCGTTTTATTTCTGTGTTTGTGTGCACGAGCCAAGAGACCTGGTCCCCCTTTATGGACATTCTTTTGAGTCTGACTCGGCTTTGGCCGGGGAGCTCTGGCAGAAACTTTAGAGGGCCTGTCTGGAAAAAGACAGTGGGGTGAAATTGAGAGGGAATAGAAGAGGTTATGAATCCCTGTATGAAATTCTCTGCTATAAGGCAGCTCATCCCTCCTGGCTCCCGGACAGAGGCTGAGATTGATGCGAGGGATTGTCGGGGATGTGCAGCTTCCAGCTGGAGAAACGGCCGAGAGTGGTGAGACCGGTGAAACAACACCAACAAGAGATAACCCTGACTGATGAAAGAGTTAGGACGGCAGTATAAGCATTGGTGTGCATATGCCTGTGTGCGGCTGCATGTTTGCCATGGAGTAAAGGAGCAGACCAGAAAAGATTAGACCAGCACTGAAGCCCTGCAGAAGGCCGGGCAGATTATGCCTGGAAATCCCTGCATACATGTGTCAGCATTACGGGTGTGTGGTCTGCGAGAGAGAGTGTAAATGCGAGACAGGCCAAATCACGCCATGCTGTTTCAGTAAGCCGTGACTCAGTGTGGCCTCGGCTTCTGTCGTAACTTCTTCCCAACCTGCTTATTGTAATCCAGCCTGCATGGCACAGGGTTCTAGTTACACCTCTCCACGACACACACGGGCCGCGGGAGGAACACAGTACTCCCTGCAGGTCCTATTGATCGCCGTGTCAGTGGCTATATTACACCGTCCCCTCATAGGACTGGCAGATGTTTTATGCAGTCGGTCTCAGGCTGTGTGTACTTCCAACAGATGACATTTAAACTACGGTCGGTTTAAGCCTGCTTGGCCGGGACTGACAGCCTTATTAATGACTACTTTACCAATGGCTTTACACCCTTGGCTTATTGACACTATTAAAACACAGCTTGTTCACAGCTTGTGAAGGCCAGTCACACTGTTCTGGATAGATACAAGCTTAAGGCTGTAAATATTGCTCATTACAAAGATATCTTTCCAAATGCTCTTATTTCCTGCCCAGCGACAGAGACTGAGAGATGGACAGCATTTGATTTACTGTTTTGGTTACATGTCTTTTGCAGTGAACATAAAGGTCACAGCGATGTTCAATACTGCCTGCAGTGCTACAGAGGACCACCACAGCCAAAAGTTACAGCTGGTCCCCCGACACCAGGAGCTACAGCTCCTATTAACCACCACACTGCTATTTTCTCTGCAGCGGATCAGCCAAGCGCACAAGCTCATTTAGATCTCATTTAGAGAGGAATCAGTCATTGTTGTCACAGTATTAGCCCGATGATGATGCACATCACAGCTCAAAGACATGCCAAAATTGGTAAAACATACAGTTGGATCTCCTCTGTTTTTAGTTGCAGGGGGTAATTGGTGCTCTGCTCACGTCCACAGACAGATGACATGCAGGGAAAAGGAAATGTCTTTGATTTTGACCTGCTTATGTAATATTTATATATATATAAGGGGTAGAAATCACTGTGGAAAACTACTCGTGTTCATGGTCAAAAAGCTGTTTAAAATGTTTTTTTCGCCGTCTAATTCAATATCATTTTGTAAAGTAAAAATAAAGAAAATCAATTTATTTCCAACAAAAATCCCAGCTGAGATCATCGAACTGAAAAATTTAATGCGTGATTGAATACACACAAGAAATAAGTAATGAGCGATTTAAATAATGCAAACTGTTTGTGAAAAAGAAAATAAAAGCATTTATTTCCCTTAATTATTTGCCTTCCCTCCACGCAGCCCACAGCATAAATTATAAATACAGTTACTTTCCTCTCCAATTTCACTGGCTGCATATTTGTTTCACTTTTCCCTTCCCTGCATTTATATCCATTTTCTATTTCCCATCCTCCCACAAGTTTGTCTTATTTTGAAGTGTAACGTGGGGAGTCTGTCTACAATGCAGAGTTGTAGCTCACGTGTGAAGGTGTTGACCTGAGGAGCTTAGACTCTCTGTTTTCTGAATCTTTACCCTAAACAGCTCTTTGGTGGAACTCTTGGTCCAGTCGACCTGTTTGGAGAAATGCATTGAAACTATCTAAATGTAGATTTAGACGTAACATCTCCTGTCCATGATGTATTTTCTTTTTATGAACTTTTATGTCCTTTTACTTCTTGTCAACTTGCTGTAAACTCTCGACAGCAATGTTACTTTAACTTATCTCTGCTGCTCCCTTTCAGTAAGTTTAAATTTCACAGTTCATTTTGTGCATATTATTTCTCTCGTTTTTGTAGTGAAGTTTTTATTGCCGTCCGTTTTCCGTTTCCACGATAACCACAACGGCTCAGATAATTGGTAGTTCTCGCCTATCGGGCTGTTAAAACGAAGACACGTTTTTTGCTCAGTCCTTCTTTTGCTCTTCCTCAGCTTAGTTCTCCTCCACAAACCATCAGTCCTTTCCTGTTGTTGTTGTTGAGCTCAGGGCAAAGTGGGACGTTAACATTCAAAGGAGAGTTTTCCTCCCAACAGTCCGTTTTCTGCAGCAGAGGAGATCCAAACTCTGTGGACTGAGTCATCAGCGTCCTGAGGTGTTTATCAAAATGATCCAAAATGATAAAACACTTCCCTACAGGTGTTGGTTTCACACCTTTTGTCTAACAGCTCGAAGGCTCCGAGTTTTCTTTGGCAACACCTTTGAAAAACGGCCGCGTGATATTTTCATTCACATAATTAAGACGGTATAGACAAACGCAGGGCAGCGTCGCTGCTAATAAGTTGATAAATAGCCAGGGAGGCGGCCGAGGGAAGGTGCTGCTCTGTGGGGATGTTGGTGTCGGGCTGAGAGCTGGAAAAGACTGACCTGCACCACCGGGGGGAGAAGAGGAAAACATGGAGAGTGACAGAGGACAAAGGTGTGGAGGAGAGAGGCAAATGGGATTGTGGAAGGAGACATCAACATGGAGAGAGAGAGAGAAGTGGAACGCTGTCATTCCCCCTGAAAGGACAGGTGTGGACTACCATTAGGACTGAGCTTCACCGGTGGCCATCTGGAAACGGCTCTCACATCACCCACAAGGGACAGGGCATGTAAGCAACCGTCCACAGCCACGAGGACACCAGGCCACACACACACACACAGACGAAGCCACATCTGTATGAGTGTGCTGCTGGGGTGAAAAAAACAAGAAGCAGGAATGCTGCAGTTGAATTTAACGCTAGAGGACGGCTGGAGATGAATTATGAATATAATAGTATTCCCCTCCATTTTGGATCTTACTGTTCCGACTCAAACACAGACACAACCACGGCTATAGGTCTGTCTGTCTGTCTGCCTGTCTGCCTGTCTGTCTGCCTGTCTGTCTGTCTGCCTGTCTGTCTGTCTGTCTGCCTGCCTGCCTGTCTGTCTGTCTGTCTGTCTGTCTCTGCTGGCTCAGGTCCAATCGTTCCCCTTCCTCTCCCAGCTTCAGGGTAATAAGGGAGCAGGAGAATGCAACGAAAGAGAGAGTCTAAATGAAAAACCACCCTCGGTTTAACATCTTCTCTTTCTGGGGCACCGCTAAGCTTTATTGGATTTTTTTTTTTCCTTCCTACTTTCGTCAAATCAGACAGAATTGTCTTATAACCTTTGGCACATGTACAATGTCAAATTTAATCACTTTCCTTGTCAAAATACACTTTACACAAAAATTAAAATGCAAAGACGCGGACAAATAATAACTCTGTGCCGGAAGTGTTGCATATTCTTCAGTCTGATGTTGGGCAGAGTGACGAGGATGTTTCTGTGCCTCATCTTCACACTTCTTAAATCACAGCACAATGTGCAAGAATCTCATGAGCCCGCTGACGGGCTTCATTGTTGTTCCCCTTTGAGGTAATCCTCAACCTGTTATTACTGATTAACGACACTGTGCAGGTACAGTGAGGTTCAGGCTATAAATATGAGGGTCAAGAGTCTGATAGAGCTTTAAACTATGATGTGAACATGACACAGGTCAATGGCAAGTGACTCATAACGCGATGTGTGATGTGAGGAGGAGGACGATGTTCAGTTACCAGCTGTGGAGTCCATTTTCCTGATATCTCTTACATACTAATGCTGCTATTCCACTGCAAGCACCCGGTTTGTCCTTTCATTCATTCACCAATCAATAATGCAATGTAATATGTTAAAGGCAGGTCATGATTGCATCTAATGTGCAGCAGATTAACACACATTCAAACATAAAGCTTTGCTCTCATTGGCTCTTCACTAGTTCTTCAGAGAACTCTACATGTGAGTGCGTCAGTGACCCAAGAGGCGTTTGTGCGAGTCCCAGAATGGAGGAACAGTTCATCAAATAGTAATATTGTGTCTACCTAGATGGTGAGGCTGTTGTAAAGTCTACAGACCAACCAGAGCGGACGTCTCATGCAATAGCATCTATAGATTTTAGCTACGAAATGTTACCCAATAGAGGTAATTACAGGATGCTGGTGCGTAATATTCTGTTGATATCTGAACGCCGAGGCTACCAAGCTCAAGATGGCACTAAGCCTACAACCAGTATGACCTCCTAAGTGCCATCAAGCCTACAATCTGCCTGCATCTGACTGCGAGCCAGTACTGTGTTGTCCCAGCGATACATGGAGGAAATCTGAACTATGAGAAAAGCCTTCTCTTCTCACTTATTACATTTTCTGTTATGTTTCATAGGGAGGGTGTCTGAGCGATCACACCGAGGCTCCATCCTGTGGGTCCCCGCTGACTGGGCTGCCCCTGAAGACGAGGGACCAGAGGCAGTATTACTCAGAGCAATAAAGTGCTGTACAAACGCCCTTCAGCTCGACCGGGACTGTTGTTTAATTATGAATCCAACTACATAGCAACCTTGTTATAATGTAAATATAATTAACTAAATGTTAATGCAGGAAGCATTGAAACTCCCTGCTTGATGGAAAGGTTCAATCAACATCCGATCAAACATCTCAGGGCGTGAAGAACGATACGGAGTCTCTCCACCCAAACATGTTTAATACATTCAACCACGTTGACCCACTGGCATTCTTGACAGCTAACACAATCTGCCTTGACTCTGAGGTATTTCCATTCCAACCCACATTTATTCAAGTCTACTTCACCCACGACAACATGTCTAAAGTCCCTCTTACATGCATGCGGATCGGCTGAGCTCGTCTATTTTTGATAAAGAGAGAGAGAGCGAGAATGTGCAGATGCTTCACAGCCTCTAATCCTATTTGAAGTTAGCCTGCTGTTTGTTTCCCTGTGTTGGCCCCATCAGTCACACTTAGACGAAGCCAGAGGGGGAAGTAATATGGGTGGCTCGGGCCTGAGTGGCACAGGGAAAGTGCCAGGGCAGATGGGGAGTAATCCTCTGTGAAACACCGCAACCAGAGGTTCAGCTGGCTGTGGATGGATAATGAAGGGAGATGAGATGAATCTGATACTCAGAGGAAGGAAATGACTGTCACACACACACGTACATGCAATACTCCCAGGATTGGACCTATGGATTATGCACTGAAATGCTTGCTGAGCGATAAACATCTTTCAGCACGGTGTTTCTGCAGTGTCTCCACTTTTGCATATTTCCAGGGAGAGTTAAAGTTAAAGAATGGTATTCACTGATAGACGGTATGAAAGGAAAGTGCTGACTTAAAACACAATCGGTTCTCGATACACGGCTGCCTTCGAATCATTTCTGTGATACACGTCCACACGTTGCATTGGTGGGTAATGGACTTCCTGTAACACGCGCTGGAAGGACTCTCCAAGATGTAAAAGGAGACAGGCTGGCATGTTCAAGCCTCTATGAAGCTAGCAGGGACAACAGTGTCAATGGGAGGAGTCAGCGCGTCTATTTTTGAGCATCGACCAGAAACTTTTAAAGCACGGCCAGCTCATCTCTTCTCAGAATATGCTATGACTTTTAAAATATGCAGTGATGGATGTCACATCCAGTCAGAGAGTGCATTTCTTTCTTGTTGCAAATTGAATAAAATATAGCTTTGATTTTTTTTTTTTTTTTTTGGGAGCATTTTATCCTGAGTACCTAAATAAGCTGTAATAAAATCAATAAGTGGCCCTTTGACAATGCTTGTTATCCTATTAAGAGCTCAGTAAATACATCCAGTGCGTTCTCTCTTCAAGAGCCCAATGAGCTATACATGGTGAGGAACGAGGATTATTTGGAGTCTGTTTTTCTACCTCAGCCTGGCAGCTAATGAGCTCTGGGTGTCTCACAATGTCTGGGAGACAAATGAACGGGGGGCAGGGGTTGCAGTTGTATTCATTTCATGCTAAAAGCCATCAATAATACTTTTTAGTCGGTTGCAAGGTGCAGATTAGTGCTTGCACTGTGACTTCAGACGCATCCCCTATACATAACAAAAGAGCTCTAAAATATCTCCTTTTCCCTTATTCTACATACTAATGAAGATTTATCGCTGGGGGTGTCAAATGACGGCTGATTTACATAATGTAAACGGGAGCCTGCCATCAGTAGAAAGTGTGTGAGAAAGGGAAGCAGTGAAGGCTGTTAACAGCTTTGAGGTTCTCCAGCAGGGCCGGCGCTTCATTAACATCCACACGCGTGAAACACACGTGTGAAATAATTTTTAATTATCGTATCTGTCGGTCTCATGATGCACATCAAACGCAAACAGTGTGAAAGTTCTGGAATGGGGATTAATACGTTAGTACCCAGTGATTGCAAATTGATAAATAAGTAAGTCAGATACAGATGCAGATTGAAGAATGTGACAAGCAATTTTCTTTCTCATCTGCATACGTGCAGTAAAACCTAATCTTAAAATAGATTATTTAAACGTTCATAGTACCGACAGATGACATGACTAAGTGAAGGAGGACGGTCCCAGTGACAGTGAAACAGGTCATGTTTGCCAAACGCTGCAGTTCCCTCGCAGGGATCTTCAGCAGCCTGTAACGTCACTGTTTTGTTTTACCCTTCCAGGTGGAGAATGCAGCTGTTTCTTGTAATAAACTGTGATAAACCTCTGCATACTGAGCCAAATGACAAAACTCAGGGGGGCCTTTACTTCAGTCATTCTTCTTCAACTAAAGAGCAACAAACGTACAGTCACCATGTTGCTAATGTGGCGCTATTACCTGCTGGATGTGTAACAAGGCCGATGTTTGCTGACAAGTTTGACATTTTCAGATCCAGATGTGTCCATGATGTAGTTACAGCAAGGATGTAATTATGATACATTGGAGGGGGGACATGCAAATGAATAAAACATGCTATACTACGACAGGCACCATGCACCGCTAATAAATCATTCTTAATTATAATCTCTAATAAACTGAACATACCGCTAATCAATCACCGTCACTAATGTTAGCTATCACAGCAAAGTTTTCTTATTTATTTATTTTCTTATTTATCTATTTTATTTTATTTTATTTTATTTTATTTTATTTTATTTTATTTTATTTTATTTTATTTTATTTCATTTCATTTCATTTCATTTCATTTCATTTTATTTTATTTTATTTTATTTTATTTTATTTTATTTTATTTTATTTTATTTTATTTTATTTATTTATTTATTTATTTATTTATTTATTTATTTATTTATTTATTTATTTATTTATTTATTTATCTACGGGAAGGACTTCCTCTATCAATCATTGCTGATTATCTAAAAGTGTAGTGAAAGAGATGCAGCATTGATCCGGTCAAGACAAGAACAGGTGGATAAAAAGAGTCTCAGAAACCTTTATTTTTCTTCGTCTTAAAATCACTCACGCAGCAGGTGGACATCTCAAAGCCTAAAGCTCGGGAAATCAATCAGGAATGTAAGCGCAAGCTCCACACTGTTCTCTTGTGTTGCCGTGCTATGCACAGGTTAGCTTTAATCATCGCTGATCCATCGGTACTATTCAGAAGCTCACAGCTGCTTCTTCTGCCCCGAGAGCCTTTGATAAGGATAGGTGTGAAACTGACTCTTGCTGCTGATCCATACCAGCAGCACGCTCACCATCCCATCCCAGTAATTCAGTTTCCAGTCTCCGGTTTGTGAATTGATTACTTTGCTTTGCCCCTTTTAAATTGGTGCCTTAAAAGTCTCTCTCTCTCTCTTTCCCCTTCCTCCTCTCCCTCTCTTCTCAAAAAAATCTTCCATCAAATCAAATGAAAATCTAATATAGTAGGGTAATGGGAACGGATGGTGGGTGACCTGTGGTTCAGAATGATTTGTGATGACTTGACGTCTGGAGAGATAAGACCCGAGCTGGGCTCATCCCTCTGAGCTTCTCAGGGTCCTAAACAAAGACTGGCACTCTTCAAGCCAGTAAGACGCCTTCAGGGTGAGAAGAGTTTGCTGCAGGTCCAAGATCAGGTTTCTGAAGCACAGATGAACAACCTCCCTGACATATGAGACCGCTGGGCCGCACACTTTGGATCACTGTTATCAAATCGGGTCATGATATATTTCAGAGCCTGATAGCATTCAGGATTTACCTGTGTAGCAGCGGGTTGTGTCCAAAGAAGGTGAATGAATAATTATATAGGCATGTGTCCCTCCGGCTAAATAATGCAGAGATTTTACGGTTGATTTGTACCGTTAGACTTGCCTCACCTCAAACACCACACGCTGCCGTGCCGCCCTGTAACAGATTTATCATCTCTCCTCAATCTTGTTTCTCTAATCCTTTCCGTCTCTGTATTCCTCACCACACCGACATGTCTAGACATTGCGACACACTTTGCCATATCGCTGATCGATGAATCACCTTGGGTTGCAAATGTCACACAGCTGGCTGGTTCAGTTTTCCTCCGCTCGACAAACACACACAGCCACGCATGCTTTGACATTATACGGCCCCTGATTGAGTCGACGCGTAATTTGAACGACATCCCTGAAGGCAAACCTGCTTACCCATCAATGCACCGCATGTAAAGTGTCCTACAGTGATGTTATTGCTGTATGTGAAGGATGGAGGAGCGAGGACAGAGGCAGCTGAAGGGCAACTTCATCCCAGAGGGTGAGACAACAACATACGACTTACTTATGGGGTCGGTGCAACTGACACTCATTCTCATGCTTAACCCATCCTTCCCTCGTCTCTGCCGGGTATTGTAAAACACCACTGACCCCAGACACACTGCAGCGCTACTTCACAACCCAACAGACCAGTTTGAGGCCGTGGTGACATGCAATTAGATATGAACAGAAATGTTGTTTAAATATTTAATCACCCGCTAGGACTGTGTATGAATGAGAGTTTTTAAGAGCTAATACGTGTTTTTGTTTTGCGTGAGGACATGAGGGAGTGAAGGATGTAAGAGCGAGGGGCGAGATGGATAGATGGAGAGGCGTAATGTGACAAGACGATGGGACATGGGGAAAATGAGTGAGAGGGAGGAGAGAGTAAATAGAACAAACAGGGTCAATAGGAGTTTGTTTCTGAGTCAGTACAACAGTAGACGGATGTCCTGACTCCATCATACCTAATGATATTATCTCAAAAAAGGGGGCATGGATGGATAATCTGAGCTGTGCATTTACTCTATGCTGAAAATATGGCAGCTGTAATCTTATCCCCCCTTTTATAAAATCTAAGAAGGATGTGCAGTGAAGCAATTTCATCAAGAGGAAAAGAAAATAAATCCAAGATCACAGACTTGCTCAAGGTCATTCCTTTTTTCTTCTCTCACCGCAGCCTTTTCAGAGCAACACCACTTTCAACCGTCTTGAATCACGTTTGTGGAGATTAAAGAAGAAGGTAATGTGTTCAGAAAATGGATGAAGAAATACACATTGTCCTATTTATTGTGGTAGTCCCAGTGATCGGGTAATTAGACTGTGCCAAATCAGATAAAGTCAGTCCTCTTTCCACATGGAAAGAGGACTGACATCACATGGAATATTTGTCTTAATTTTTCTTCAGACAGGAAAGGCCGTAATTAATAATATCCGCAACTCTCAGGTTTGAAAAGCCCTTGAGAATGACAAAGCAACTGCGGTGCAAGCAGAGGCTCGCATCTCTCGTTACGTGTGCAGCCTAGATTTCTTCCTCCTGAGATTGGTGTCTCCCTGGCGACTCCCTGGTCCAATTCAACCCAGTGTTGATGGCCTGTAAAATCCCTGTTCCTAAAAAAAAAAAAAAAATCACAATTCCCACAAGCTCAGCCTGTAAAGGAGGATTTGATGTGGACCGGCTCGACTGGAAGATTTACCAGAGGGCACCCCATCCTCAACACCCACTCCCTAAAGCTTTCTTTAAGAGTCAGGTCATGTAATGGAGAGCTTTGTAATCACAGTGCTGTGCTTTGCAGTGCTCAATGGGCTGTCTGGGTCAAGAGCTCTGCACTGCCAGCGTTCAGAGCCCAGCTAAGAGTGGACATTTTCATCTGTTAGCTCAGATTCCTGCAGGTATAACTTCTATTTCTATGAGCTCTTTGAACAAGTCTGAAAGATGATACGAATGCTCAACTTAGATTTTACATACATTTAACTTCAACGCCCACTTAAGCTGTACATGATGGGTCAGGCCTGGGTCCATCCATCCATCCATCCATCCATCCATCCATCCATCCATCCATCCATCCATCCATCCATCCATCCATCCATCCATCCATCCATCCATCCATCCATCCATCCATCCATCCATCCATCCATCCATCCATCCATCCATCCATCCATCCATCCATCCATCCATCCATCCATCCATCCATCCATCCATCCATCCATCCATCCATCCCTCCCTCCCTCCCTCCATCCATCCATATACTGCTGTATACATGCACGTCAGACCTAGTTCTTACTAGTTGGTAAACGCACCTTTTTGCATGAGCGTGAGTGAGAGAAAAAAGGGCGAGTGCAAGGTTACAGGGTGTATTGGCATTTCATGGCAGCTAGCTCGCTACTACACAAAGGCAGAACCTGAAGAATACGGATAAGAAGCAATTTCAAAGGAAAAGAAAAAAAATCAAGGCAAGGAGGTGCAGTTGAGGCTGGAGGAAGAGTTATCTCCTGCGCAGCAGTGGAGTCGGGATGTGACGGCGCTACTGCGTCATGTACCAGCTCAGGCTGGTGAAGACGAGGGATACTTGGCTACAACGTTAATTAATCTAGCTCAGTGGCTCTCAAAAGGTTTTTTTTCCACACGGCATACCTGGAGGTCTTACAGACATATTGTCTGCTAGAGAGGGAGCAGAATCCACAGATTAAACTGCAGTAAGTAGTTAACAGCTGACATCTGTTGCTGTATTGAATATTGGCCTGTAGCTGTCGTCATTAGTGTTGCTGCGTTGTGTGGCTGTCAGCTCTTATGGAATAATAAGCACTGATGACTATTAAGCCCGTATGTGATGGAAGAGTGCATTCGTGGTTTGTTTTTTATAATCTGCTATTTGTTTTTGCTTTGTAATAGTTAGTTAAATAGAGAAAGAAAATGACATGTTTATGTTGATTCTGTTGAACTTTGGGTGATTGCATCATTTAGGAGGAGACGTATAGGACACAGAGTTACCACAGTTCAAAGCAGACGCTGTTACATGAAGGACACAGAAGAGATGAGATTGGACCAAAGGATGACTGCTTCATCAATGATTTTGATTTAACGGCAGCCTACTAACCTGACTGGACCCTTTCGGCAATGCACAGTGTCTCACATCTTACATCTCACTCAAAATTAAGTCATGTGGGCTGGATTAAACCCCCAGTGTTTCAAGATCATATCCCAGATCCAGCTCTGGACAGGACAGGAGCCAATTTGCGGGCACGACGTTTGAATAAACAAAACCCAGGCTGTTAGTGCGAGTGATTGGTAGTCATGTTCTTGCTTTGATTCAACGCTATAATAGCCGGACCTCACACAATCATTTCTTGCTGATCAACACCAGGCCAGTGTGTCGATTTACCTGCACAGAATGAAATTATTTGCAGCCGTAAGATTCCTCTTCACAGCCACAAGGCCATCTGCTGCTAAATAAAGATCAATACAGAACAGGAGATACATGCAGGTACGAGTAACCCAGGGACATTTATTACTTGTTGGTTCTGCTCACAGGAAAAAGATTCAACAATTACGAAACAAAAACGAGACAAAGGGGACGGGAGGAAAGCAGGACAATGAAATTACTTTGAGGTAACAAGTAACTGAGAGACAAAACTGAGTCATCTAAACATTTTTCCGCCATTGGTACATGGAAGAGTAAATTATACTGTTTCTTGTCACTTTGATGGAAGCAAATGGAGCACATGTCCTTCACTGCTGCCACTCTCCACCTGTGTGCAGGCTATTATCATCCTAACTAAATCAAAGCAACCTTCTGACAGTGCAGTACATTTCTCGTTCAAAACACTTACAGTGTCCATCTCGCCGGATTCTGGTAACAAAGCAGTCTAAATTGTGGGTTCTATACAAGCTGACGCTGTCATCAGACAGCTGACACCCCTGTAACTGTTCGGCTTTATCATGGCTCCTCTGGGACACTAATTGATTAATTGGAAAGAACACATTATGTATGGTCAGTTGTTCCGTTTCTGATCTTACACAGTTCTAATTTCTCCTCTTGGTTGTCTTTATCAAGTTAAACCTCATAACCCGAGAACATCACACAGCTCAACACGCTCTCCACTCATCTGTTTGCTTTTCATTTCTCTGTGTGATCATGACCTCCGTCAGAGCCGCCCATGAACAAAGACATCCCGCCGTTGAAGGGGAATAGAACACCAAAGTCTTCGCATCTTAAAATCTGTCGGCGGTTTTCTTTCAGCGGCCACCCAGCTCAAGGTGGCGGATCGACTGTTTGGGAAAGATGCCTGACTCCAACAGTTGCCGGTTTGTCTCTGGCACTGACAGTGGCCAAGATTACTGCGGCAAGGGCACCTCGAAACCATGTACAGTATGTGTGTGCAGATGCTCTCTGCACAGCTTGGTAGTGCACACTGTCAAAGCAGGACGAAATCACACACACACACACACACACACAAACACGCATGCACACACACACAAAGACACACAAAGACATTGTCAGTCTATGTGCTTTCCTTACCGGTCATTCGTTTATCAAGTTTATAAGAAGTCAGAACTCAGTTGGTAACATGTCTATCTTTGACTCCTGAGCTCTTTCATGTTGCTATGGTAACAGGTTGGGTGAAGGATGAATTCGGAACAATAATTAAACTAGAGCCAAACTACACAGGCTACACACAGATTTAACACACACCTGCCAGCCAATCAGAGAGGAGCATTCACACAAACCGTGGTATGATATTAGTCTATAAGCCACGCCCATCCTGCCCTCTGCAATCCCCGTCCCCAATCGGGCCGTCACTGCTCCTGAGATGCACTAATAATTGCTCATCCAAACATAATTACACCTGAAAGGCATCAGCTAGTGGAGGGATCCCTCCAGCTTGGAACCAAACATCGTACAGGGATTTAACATAATGCTATTCAGCACCGCCTGAAGAAGTGCACACGTAGAGAAAGTCATACTTAGCTTCAAAATTGCTGTTTCAGAGGTTATCAAATTACATGAGTGAGACTGCTGCCACACTGGAATCTGAATCCCAAAATGTCCATCATGTCCCAGCTCTTTGGTCCTCGCAGCCGCATTGTAGCCTGAACAAAACGGCTGCTCCACTCAGCTATTGTGCACGTCGGAGCCTGTTTGAAAGGGATCCAGGGCTTTCTTGTGAGGTTCATGGGGGAGTCAGGTTCATTAGTGGTTTTGATGGGGTACAATGTGTGAATTACACCAGAGCGGGTGAGACACAGAGAGAGACGGGAGGACGTGATACAAACCTTGATGCGCCTTGATCAAGTACATACAGTGGAGATGGAGTGGCTGTCTGCTAATCATGAGGTTATACGGCTCTTTCAGAGATCAGAGAGAAGCTCATTTAGTTTCCAATGTAATTATGATTATTTACTGAGTGCAATATGTTTCTATGTAGTGAAGTGAGAGTGATTGTGCCACATGAATCAAACGTAATGAGTAATGAATTGCATTAGTTCATTAGCAGGCCAACACTGTTAATAACCATATCAGCGAAGTATTGATTCGTCTATATTGGAGTGAAATCTAATTGTGATCTATCTTGTGATAACTAATTAAGTAAAGTAATATTACTTTATTTAATACTCCCTGCCAATATCTCTTCAACCCTCCTTCTTGTGTCTCTGTGTGATTATCAAGGATTTAGCCGGTGCATCTAAGACTCCGTATTATCAGTTTATTTCAACAACATAAGAGTCCATAAAAGCTACAGGCCAGATGAAAAGCACACCTGGCTAATCCGTCCTCCGCTGCGGCAGGAGCTCATCCTACGCCGAGTGCCTCTCCACGAGCGTCACGTTGTTCTGTTTCAGAAGGTCTGATGTTGTGTTCTCGCCGCGGAAAGCGTTAGTACGACTACCCGCACCAATTTATATTTGACAACAATGTTCTTGTCATCCTTCCTGCAGACAAAATCAAAGTAATGGGAATATCTCCAGCTGTGGAATGTTTGCGCTTTTATCTTCCGAGCGCGCTCGCTGCTCGGTGATGTGCACACACCAGGATTATGAAAATGAATCGGTGTGAGTTGGTTTTTATATCAGCAGGGGCCCGACAACAAGGGTTAGGCGACAATAAGTTATTTTTAGACGCAGTAAATGTAGTATTATTACTAAAATTGTGTTGGTAATTCTACTTGCATTGGGAAAGTATATTACTTTAATGCAATACTGGTAAAGTGATATGGTGATACAGGTGGATAAACAAACAGTATTCAGAAGCAGTTGTCTTTTACAATATTATCAAGCTAAGAAATCAGCTGGCAAAGTTAAATTATTGTCTGGTCGATGATTTTAATTAGTAAGTGCCTATAAGGCAGAAGATAGAGAGTAGCTATCCTTATCATTCATTCGTTGACAGTTAACACAAACTACTTCAGGAGCTCTTAAAGCAGGAAAATAAAGTGTATTAAACTTGCTACCTACAGCTTCTCCACAGACTGTAATTAGGACGCATCTCGAGGCACTGCAGCGATGGGAGAGTGGAACTAACGTCAATGTTAACCAATGCACGGTCCACTTCAGAGGGTGTTTGAACTAGCAAGGACTCTTCCAGGTATGTACAGTGGAAATACACTAAATACTGTAATGCTGATGATTATAGCTGAGACAAAGGGATGTGCAGAGACGTCATTAACTACGTCTGTATCTTTATCTGCTCACCAACATTGTTTGGATGTGTTTTTCCTGCAACCATTATTTTTCAGTACAATATGGGAACAGAACAAACATAATCAATAAATAAAAAACAAAGTACATGAAAGGAAATCAATATAAATCCTGAGTTTTCTTGCATTATATTAATTAGCTATGATATTGCACTGCCTTCAGAACATCCCATTGATTTAATATCGACATGTTGTAATTATATATTTTCACATCCTCGTCTTGTCCTTTTAATCTTTTTTTAGTTCTAATGAAACTAACTTTCCTTTTGGTCTAGTCAAGTCTTAATTCAATAATCAGACCCCCCAAAACTCCTCCGAGACAGACGGGAGGATCATCTGCTCACTCTGCAAATCTGCAAACAATTTTGATTTAGCCAGAGACCGACATTTATAGAGTTAGCTCCTCTGTTTTCTTCTATTCAATAGTAATTACAATATGATAAATCAGAGTTATACTGAGAGATACAAACAAGCTGTTCTGGAAACGAGGGCTCATTGCAACTTTGCAATAAAATTATTTTTTTTTTCTTCAATATGTAGGTTCCCACTCATGAACAAGAGGGAATAGGGCTTCCAGGTTCCATTAAGTTCAATAAAACAAAACAAGACTGGAAGCCAGCCGCTTGATGAAATACTGATTCCGGTGGGTTAATCTGCTGACAAGCACCATTAATCAGTTAAACGCAAAACGCCGCACAAATGTCAATTATAACACGGAGCATGAGCAACATGTTCTTACTTTGATAGCGATAAGTTAACATAATAGAATACATCAGGTCACCTGTCAAGATGGATGGTTACGCATACATAAGACTTGTTGCAGCATCAAGCAGCCTCCAGTGTTTTTCTTTCATGCTGTTCAGGACGACGTGTTGCAGGACTCTGCTCAACTGTTTCCTCAAGCAGTGGTGCAGAATTATCGTGCATTACCCAGGCAGGAAATTAAAAATAAAGAAATACTTCTAAGATATGCTGCCTTGGTAAGTCAAGTGGAACCACAGCTCTGGCATTCAATCAGCAGGGAGGGGGGGGGTGTTTGGGTGAGAATAAGCCGCCGGACTGGCAGTGCTAAAAGGGGTCAGGAAGTCCAAGGCTATTGATCAATAAATGTGAGCTAGTATACACAGGATACTTTCCCGACATACACAAACACTGTCTGTCTTTCCCTCCACAGGAAATATAATTATTTTTAGACTGTTCATTAGAAATCACCAGACCCGGCCATCTTCAGTCCCTCCCACACTTTCCACAAAAGAGTGCATATTAATAATAGTGGGGAGATACCCGGCCCTTTGAACACAATCTCCTCATCTCTTTATTGTGTGTTAACAACATCAGCCCTGTGATAGGCTCGTGTATCCCCCCCAAGCTGTTACAAAACATTTAGCCAACCTCCTCCTTACATTATTAACTCTTCATTTCTGATGACTTCTCACACGGTGTCTCTCAAAATAGAACTCCACCCTTTTTTTCCAGCGGCTGTCAGGTGAAAACAAGGCAGACGAGAGAAGAGCGAGGCGGCGCCGGTGACGCTGGTGAAAGAGATGGATTGTAACATGTGTAGCACTGAGAGAGGAGGGGAATCTGATCAAATGAGCCAGCACCATGTTTGGTGCTAATGATGAGCCTAGAGGAGTAATCCCAGTCTGCAGATATGTGTGAGATTGTATCTAGGGTGATAAAAAAAAAGAGCCTGGTCCATTATGAGAGATGCACAGCAGCAACGTTCCATTACTGTGAACGGGGTTCTGAAGAACAGCATATGTTTCAAGGGTAACTTCAAGGTGAACTTTGCATCGATGCACAATTAGGACGTGGATTCATCAGCTTACAAGGTCGTTGTTATGTGACGGTGTGCTCTGATGGTGTTGGGAGCACCAGTGCAACGAGTGGACAAGTTAGTCTAGAGTCCTGATACGGTCCTGAGGACCAACTGGAAGCTGCTTTTAAATTTAATTAGTCCGCCTGGGAATAATTTGCTTTCTCCGGGCCCATTTACTATCTATTAATTGAACAAGGTGAACCTGATTGATTTGTTGACGTGTGCTCACAGTGTTTGATCCATGATTTATACACACTTTTTTTTGTTGAATATCATCATGTATGCTCTGCAAACAACGTCAACGAGTCGCGGCTCTAATTAGGTCAATGAATAATTCATACTGTTAGTATTCAAAAAACGCGTGCCTGCACATGATACATGCATCAGGCACACAAGTCGAACACAATAGAATGATGAGAGGATGTAACGAGTGTTAATTTTTCTGCTTTAGTCTAGTTTTGTTTCAAAGCGGGCCAGGATGGAGCCATGCAGCGACGTTTGGTTTATCTCAGGGACAAAACAATCCTTCTGCTGCATGTTCGTTATCGTACTAACGGCTTGTCAGTAGACTGTGTCATGTTTTGGCCTATAATTATGAACAACAATCTACGACCTCGGTAGTCGTAGCGAATGGCGGCTCGTCTCTGCTCTAATGTTGAATCTCTTGATGTTACTGCATCTTCTCTTTAACCCTCAAATCTCCGGGTGTGTTGAGTCGTATGGCCGTCAGACTTGCACATCTGCATCATGGCGGAGCTTCCTGGAGCAGACTGTCAGGGGAGTCGGAGCTCTGCATACCTCCTGTTTCCAGCTTTACCTCCAGCTGTTTTATTCTGATGGATATCCTGCTTTTTACTCATTCTACCTCTCCCTCTTTCCTGGGAGATACTCGCTTAAGTGTCAATTCCTGAAGGGGCCTGTGGAGTGATTCAATAGCATAGGTCTCCTCTAACAATAATCTACACACTTCCCCGGGAGGCCTGCTCACAAACACGAATACCTACGCGTACATGCAAGCTGGCAGGATGAAGCACACAGGCACTATCTCTATCCTGTTGACGCATAGCCATTTCGGTCTCATCTCTCCCCCAATCTGCCCTTTGCACCTCTCATTTTCCACCTGTCTCTGATCCTCTGCCTCTTTTACATTTCAATCCTCCACCTGTTCCTCCTCGTCTTGACAGGGTATTGAGCAGAGAGAGAGAGAGCAAGGAAGAGGGAGTTGTCCCCTTTGGGTAGTGAAGCGATTAACGTTTGAAAGATCCAATCCCTTGCATCATACCTCTCGCAACCTCCTCAGCTCTCACATTACTCTGTGGGAACCCGTTTCTGCCTTCACCGCATGTCTGGCGCCTCCACTCCTCTTTTTCTTCATCTCTCCTCATCCCTTTATTTTTACTTCATTTATGACTCGCCTTGCTCGTTCTAATCCCACCTACAAAACGCCATTTAATGCCCGCTAATATGTTCCTGGGTTTTAGTGTCATTATTCCTTCGCTTCCACTCTGAAACACACTGCTGGCTGTGATCAGGTATTTAAAACTCAGTGAGACAGAACGAGTGTCGCCGCTTTTTTTAAACTGTCACTCACATGTTTCATATAACTATTTCACAGGCTTATATCTATGTATATGCACTTTCTTCTGCCCACACACGTGTGTTTATAAGAGTGTACCCACATGTCTTAACATATCCTGTGAGCTGCTTCAGGAGCCTTATCTGGCTGAGTGGAGTTCCGGCTGCTCCTAAACCAGAGCCAGAGCCCACTGCTTAAGTGGAAGAGGATTAATCCCTCTTCTCAAAGTCCACTCTAGTAAGCACCACTTCTCCCCAATGCATCCATGCACACCCGGCCTGTCCAGTTAACGAACGGTCTCCAATGCTCTTCAGATTTGGGTCCCTACTTGAAAGGGAAAATTACTGTAGGAGTCTTAACTGCTTGTCAGCTACATTTTCTTGTGCCTGCTGTACGGCTCGTACCGATGTCCCGGAAGTCGGCGCAACCTGTCCCAGGCATCTTATGCCCATTGAAGTATTGTTATGTGCGATTCTGGGTTATATAAATACAATGTACTTGACTGGACTAGCTAAACAACCAATAAAAAAAAGTATGAACGTATCGTTCATACTTTTTCATTCAACCCGAGTGACCTTCAATAAAAAACGTTTTTCTTTTCTCAAATGCAAAAAAATGATCTGTTCCTAGGTGGTCGTGTTCAGGGTTCGATGTATCGCACCGGGAAATGATTACATCTTCAATTGAGTACGTGCTCGGTGCTAACCAATACACCGCACAGGAGTTGTCAGTGAGACAATCAAGTGAACCACATTTCCCGAAGCAGCTTTTAATAACTTGCTCCCTGCGATATTCTATTGGACACACTCATCTCATTCCAACAGCATGTATCACTACATTCGCAATTATCATGGTTAATAGCTCACTGTGAGGAGCCTCAATGGTGCAACACACATCACCTCGCAAGGACACGTCGCGGTTCGGCTGGGAGAAGCATCTCCTTTTGTTTTTCGGCTCTTATTCGGCTGCTTTTCTTCAGTTTTTATTGTGCACTGAGGGAACACGGATAAAAGTTTCTAACAGCTTTTCTCATTCCCTAAACAGTGCTTGTGAAGGCTGTTATCTGCTTACCTTGCTGCTATGAAACAAGGTCTTCACCGGCAACAAAATAGCGATCTGCCATATGGTGTGACAGACTTTGATGAGGACTTCATTCAGGATCATTGATATATATGTCTGGAAACCTTGCGATTTCTCTAACACTTCCTTTTCCCATTAAAAGGTGTATTCATAAGGAGGATGTGGGGCTGGAGGGGTGAGTTAGCAGATGGAAATTCATTAGAGTTTTGCATACATGCTGCCCCGTGCTCTGCATGGACGGCTGCCGCTCAACTCGGTCAAATTGACCCACATCATCCATTCCTCGGTGAGTCAGGAGCAGGGTGTAACGCGGCGTGCAGTTTTCATTATTTCAGGTTGGCCATGCTGTTTACGGCTTTGTAGTTGCAGAGCAATTATACTGCAGTATCATCAGAGGCCACATGGAAATGTGCTTCTCTCTAATACTATTGGACATTATCTGCTTCTGTAAAGTTTCCCAAGCCGTTACATCGTCATCATTGTGACACGAGGAGATTATTCTTAATGTTCTTACTTGTGTGGATTCAATTACACATTAAAATAAAAGTCAAGGTTCTTTTAAAAACATAAAGACGCACCATGACTTGAATCAATTAAGGGACAATATATTAGGCTAACATATAGCACACACTCTATATGACTCCCTGCAACAACAGTTAAATCACCAGCAGGTCTTTATTTACTCACGCTGACATCTCACACCGCCTCTGCATTGACCTCCTGTCGTTGATTAAGGGTTAATCAAAGTTTAAGTCCATTCAAATCCCTAAAGCGGACATGAGAGAAACTAGATCGAAGTTAAAATAATCATTACTAAACCCATGCTGACAAGGTAGGGCATTACTTTCCATAGCACTCAGAGTGAATGAGGAGAAAAAGAGGAAAAATTCGAAGACTCAACAATATCACAGCCCGATCTGTTAAGTCGGGACGACACTCGTCCAGTGAGTTAGAGCTTCCATTAGTTGTTCCTGCACCTTCGAGACTGCTTTACACTCTAGCTGCTCATCAATCTTTCAGGACTGTGGCTCAGGAAGGTGGTACCGGAGCTGGGTCACAGCCAGATGCAGCGACGCCAACATTCTGAACTGGTCCAAACAAGCGTAGACAAGCTGCAGCAGCTGGCTGGGCTCGGCTGCTCGGCTCCAGTCTGGTGGACGGGCACAACCGGAGGAGCTCAGCTGTCTGCACAGTAACAAAACAGCCCGGCTCAGCACACTCAGTGGCGATATTTGGCCTTCGTCAGTGCATGCAAGTGTGTCTGACCCTTCAGTCACAACAGGCAATGTGGAGAGTTAAGAAGAGTCAAAGCAGACAGAGCATAATGGGTAAAGTCTGTTGAAACCACACAGACCTCTGATCCTTTTTTTACTCATCTATCTAATACACACAAACTTTGACCATCTTTTCCTAATTGTTTTTGGCGACTGCGTTGGAAGACACTCTGGAATCCATTGCTAATCCAATAACTATTGTCTGCTGGATGTACTTGACTTAGCCTCGTCAGCCAGTTAATTCACTTCATGTCTTTGTTTTTGTCGGAGTCAGTAATGCTTCTGATTAGAATTGGATGTGCTGAGTGGCGACGTTTATTAGTTTTTTTTTTCTCCACACTCCAGTTAACACGCAAACACAGGTCCACTTAATTTACCCGGGAGAGATAGCAAACTGCTATTTAAATCTATTTGTCTTTTTTTTTTTTTTTTTTAAACATTATTCATTGAAGTGCAACGATAAATGCACTCTCGTGTTGAAATGATCCGTTTTCAGCATTGACTGTCCTCCCTCAATGTTTAAGGTCCATCAGTCTTCTAATAAAGACAGGGTAACATGTCTATGAGCTTTTCTTTACAATGCCGGTCGTGAATTTATCACGACAATCAGCGCCAGCAGCACTGGTTAGTATTATCTTGAAAACGAAAAATCAATATGTTGTGTAAAATCCACTTAAACAATTTGAGGTGCTGCTTTAATTAAAGGTACTTCCTGTACAGGTCAATATAAGCGAGGTGAAGGGTGGTGAATCATCTATTATGTCCAGTGCTTGTAAGAGTCTGACTGGGTATTTGCTGAGGATATTGCACAAAACAATTACTCATATCCTAAAAATACTTTGCAATATCGTATTATGATGAGGTGAAACATCATTATTGCGAAAATTCATCCTCTAATGTATAATGTTTGTGAAAAGCACTATGATTGGATTAAAAGACAGATGCACACATATTGTATGCTTAAGACCTACCATGGTTCACCTGTGCAATTAAAATACAGCCCTAAGTTTTAAGGTGACTAAAAGGTTAAGGTGGAAAATTAAGTGATTTGTAAGCTATTTCTGTATAAAAGGGCTTCGGGTCTCCAGGAACCCCAAACTGAGGTTAAAAATAACATCAATGTAAATGATTTTCTCCTCCACCTTAAAGCAAAGCTGTGATTTCCTTAGATATGGAAATAATAAAAAAAAAAAACAACCCCCACAGTTCTTGAATCAACTTGAAATTTCATCCTGAATTGGTCTCACAGGAAAGTAATGGGCTCCAAACTACCATCATCTGTCTGAAAGGCTCCGAAGCATCGTAAGAGCACTTGTCAGCCTAAGAGCCCCATTTCCTGTCAGGTGCAGCGCAGTCAGTGAGACCACAATTTGAGCTACACCGGCCATCTCCGAGCCCTAACAACTGCAGTACAATGATTCCCTATTGGTCCTACAGTTCCGATAATTGACATGCATAGAAAAGGCAAGTTATTCCATTCAGCACAGGAGCCTCATGATAACAGGCAGCTACTCATCCTCGTCCTCTCAGTGCTCCCTTTGTTTCCTTCTCCAGGAGACCCGTCTGTAGTTAGAAATATATATATATACTGATAACTATTTGTTTTTCCTCGTTTGCTATTGTGCCTCATTACAGCATTATAGTGAATTGGGCTCTCCAAAGGGGTTTGGCTTACAATTCTAAGGGCTTTGTACACAAGTCATGTGTGTGTACCTGGGAATATGGAGACCCTGTTAATATTCTATTCAGCAATAGCAGAGGGAAATTTGAAAGCTGTGTCTTATTTTTAAAACTGGTTCATTCATCCGGGTGATAAAAGGCAGCACAAAATTAAACATGTAGTAAAGCATCAGGATCAAGAAACAGGAGCTCATTCAAAGGCTCTACGGGGTCATTTGCTAAAAAACAAATACGCCTCAGTTTCCTGAACAACCGAGAACTCTCGGCGCCTGCCACCTCTCATCTCCGCACATTCAAACCGCACACAAAGGTTAGAGTCTGATCCAAAATAATGCAGGATGCAGATCAGCAGGTGGAAACCGGGGGGTGTTTTATATCGGTGACAGTAAAGGTTGAAATCAACACGGATAAGACACGCTGGGAAAATGACCGTGAAATTCTCCAGCAGTGTAAAATGGTGTTAACGAAGTGAGACAATATCAATTAATAACAGAAGGAGGAGGGGTGTCGGTACATGTGGGGTCGTGAGCAGAAGATATGGAATGACAGTGCAGGGTCAACACGTCCTGAAGGTTCAACCTGATGTACATCATTAGGTATAGTAGTAGTCTGTTTTTCTCAACAAAGCAATCCAACATTGTAGAACTTGCTAAATAAGATTTAGACTTCTTGGATGCATATTTTCAAGGACTGTCTTATTGAGCATTGCCAAGAGCCGACCGCCCTGCTCTGATCATGTACGAACAAGAGTCCAGCTGAGACTCAGACTCACCGCTGAGAAGTCACCAGCCTGACAGACAGCCGGTAGGAGGAATTTCATGGTATGTGGTATGTGTAGACGGTGTAGTGCGCTAATGCTGGAGCCTGTCACAGATCCCTATTATAAATGAGCATTGCTCGGCTGGGCAGCTGAACCAAGCAGGAGGGCAGCTGGGTGATTCAGAGAGTTGTGCCGAGCGGTTTGTTGGCCCAGCTGTGTTAGCGGAGGTAGTAATCTGGCTCTGGGTCACATGAGTATGCGTGTGTCCAAATCTAGAGGTGTGCAGAGGGATTGTTGTCTGTAACTGTATCGGATATCAGATTGGGAGTGGTCGTAGTTTGTACGGGAGGTTTCTTTTGCAACAGTTATTGTATAATACAAGATGGGAACAGATCAACTTTAACACATTGCCATTAGCATTGATGAGCAGTGCATGATGGACCTTGCATGGTGAGTTCACAGACCATTCGCTGCATTGGAATTTGCCTAAACACGACTCGATGCTCCTCAGCTGTAAATCTGCGGGTGTATCTCCGCCATGTCTGTGAGTGGGAGCTGTGATGGTTGGTTTTATTGCGGTGTTTACACAGCGGGCCTTGATGTAATTTTCCAAATAGTATCAGTTTCTGTCTTAATGGCCGTGCTTCGTCAAGTTTGTATTCGGGCTCATCCGCAGTTCAAACGTCTATGTTCAGCCACGCGCATGTTAGTGATGCGTCTGCAAGGATTGAAGGACCAGGTGTAGTTAATCTGTGGGCAGGTAGATTAAGCAGGCCTGCGAGGGAAATGACAAGTGTTGATCATCCTCAGCAGCAGCAGCAGCAGGGAGGATGCTCAAATAGAAAGATATAGATAAGATAGATAAGATAGATAAGCGAGATGAGGGAAAACATTTCCAAACAAACTCTTCTGTTGGTACACAACATTACATGAACATATGTTCTTTCATATACTTCGAAACCTACAGTGATCATTTGCTGGGGTTTCAATAGGTGCAGCGTAATTAATTTGGCTGCAGCATGGACAGCTCATACTGCATATAGAGAGCCCAGATATATGGTATAACTTTAAATAGATAAACAAACAGCAATGCTGCAGCCACTCATCTGGTTACTCCAAACAAATCAATTATTCAGTTTACAATCAACTCACCATCTCTGCTACAGTATACTGCAGGTGTAGGTATGGAAGATGCTGCACGGTTTGCCTCTTTTACAAACTAAAACTCCATGAGAATGTGTGTATTAAAGGTATATTGATAACAGCACTGGACTGCACACTCTGCTCCACCACTGCTTTCATGCCAGAGATGTCAAGTGATGAATCTTCAATTGTCGATTAACGGATCCATTTACGAAATTGTAGCTTTACATAGGAAATGTTCAGCTTGTCATATAAGAAGTGGTGTTTTTCAATATAGGCTATATGTTACGTAGGTATACGGCACATATCGACTTGGACATGTGGAAGGAAGCAATAAAAGGAGAGCCCCTTTGTTTCCCTTCTTTCTGCTTCCCTCTAATTAAACAGGCTAGTGTGAGCAGAATCCTAATGGGAGGATGCACGGAGGAACAGATGTAGAGAGGGGGAATAAAAAAGCAGGATAGGGAAGTATACCCTGTCCTGAGCCTCTGTAGGGATGGAACCTTGAACATTAGAACAGGTAAACATGGTCTACTGCTGCAAGATGGGATGAAAAAAAAGTAGGTATGTGTAAAGCAGACAGATGGGGAGGTTGAGATCTGCTGGTTAAAAAAGAAAAGGAAACAATCCGAACTTGACATGGGACTGCAGATTGAAGGTAATTCAGAATAAATGCAGAGTGCTGAAATAACTGACTGCGTCAGAACTATCCAAACCATGAAAGTGCCAATTTGACTTAAAAAAAATCACTTAAACTATGTCCATAATAGCATAACAAAAGATACAAAGTGTGAGAATTAGCCTGCCAGACGCTCAGCTCATTACTTCTCTTATATTCATAATGTAATTGCTACTTACCAAAAGGTTGCTTCATCAAATATTGAGCAGCGTTTGAAACTGTCACACTGTGATTGAGAATTGTACACTTGGAAGTGAGATAATCCATCAACACATTTGAACCTGCAAACACCGACGGCCCCGTGTCTTTTGACACCTTTTCAAACACTTCAGTCGGATGATGATTCACTGTGAAAAACATGTATATTTCACTTCCTGTGAGTGTGGGTGCATGTGAGTACATTTGTGTGCACTGTTTGTGCAACAAAAAGGGAGTAAATGGGAAAATACATCATGAATTGATGATACGGATGCACTTCATGTATCATGTAAGCGGAGCGGTACCTTTTAACTTGCGAACGCACAGCGGTCCACTCAAGTGCCGACCTATTTGACATTTACTTTTAGTGTTTAATGTCAGTTTGTGAGTGAGCTTCTTTCTCAGCCCTTTCAATAGATAGACAGTGCTCAGATTTCAGGAACGTCTTTTACACAAAGGGTCGGCTGCCATGCTCAGTTGGGGCGAGTCAGCATGGTTCAGGAGGTAGAGGTCCCATCTAGTAATGGGAAGGTTACTGGTTGCTCCACCAGAGACCAGACAACAGGACACTGAAGGTGAGCAGGTTGGCACCTTGCGTGAACCTCTGGCATCATCGTATAAATCGGTATGTAAATGTGAGGCTGCAAAATGCTGCTATATAAGTGCTCTCCATTCACTATTTTCATCTGGTATTTAATTCAATACAATGGCTTCAGAAAGGCATCGCAGTCCTTATTCCACGACAACATAAAATTGACTTGTTTAATGGTGCAGTTTTTCCTACATGTTTCCTCTAAATGGAGGCGAGCAAGCCTCGGCAACGTCGTGGAAATTTCAGGGGCCTGCAATTAAATTTCCGAACAATCCAGGCACCATAATGGAGGGGAATTGGACCCTGAGTGGAAATGAAGTTCAGAGGAGCGAGACCTCTGTAATGAAGCTTATTCATTTAAAGCACAAGCTTGCCACCAAGCAGCGCTAATCTCACTTCCACCATGTAGTCACCAAATGACCTGACAAAAAAAGGAATGATGCACTGTAGGGTAGGTAGCAGCAGCGATAATCCAGTTTAATATGGAACCTGGTGCATATCGTAAAGACGCGACGCATGGTGTTTAACGAGTGAAGCAATTAGGATGTGATTCTGAAGGTCCACGTGTAAGAGATTGTTAATTTCAATTACAGGATACATCAGTGTCTATCTCAGCTCTCGGTGTCCTCTGCGGGCAAATCTGAGGAGCTTCACTTTATTAGGGAGCAGAACAGTGTTCTGAACAGTTGAGATCAAGATCACCACTGTGCAGTTGTACCACTTAAAAATAGAGAAGGTAGAAAAAGGTTTTGCTTTGAAAATATGAAGCAAATTCTACAAATGAGATTTGGATTTGGCAGTGTGGAGCCTTTTGCCCTGCAGACAAATGTGATGGTCCCCGTTTTTATATAAAAGGTACAGGGAGCACATCTTCCTCTCATGTTGCACGAGCAAGGGTTAAATGGAGTGTTTGATGGAATGCAGCATTGGTGAGTGGTGCAGCAACTGTAGTCAGGCAGACAATGTAACTCGTTTGCAGAAGAAGAAAAAAAATTTGGACGAAGCTTTGAATTTTTCAGGTAATCTATCTGTGATTGATTCTTCAGGAGAGGAGCGCCAGACAGTAGCTCCTTAAAATTAAAAGGACCAATTCAGGTTGTCCAGTCATCTTTGAAATCATCAAAGATGCCTCTGTTTGGAGGGCACACATGACTGCGAGGTGACCCTAGAACAGTGGACCTGCACTTACTGTGACCTTCAAGCTCTCAGATTAGTGCACTTCAATGTGCTTTACAGATGACTGACATCAATCATGAGAACTGACTTTCCAACAGATTTATGGATTTGTAGAAGGCTAAATCCTTTGGGAGTTGCGTTGCATCCTCATGAAATGATTGCTTAAGCTAAAGTTCTACCAGAGGGGTTGTTATCCATCATTTAATACAACTAACCAATGATAGAAGAGGGAATGTTTAACCGGTTGGTTGGTTGGTTATTATTACCAACCAATAGGACGTTGCACCTCTATGCTGCTTACTTTGATGCCACCTTCCTCGACCCTGCTGCCTCCAGTTCTGAGGCCCAGACAGTCACCAGATTTTGGATGGGGGCCTCAACTGCCTCCCGAGTCTTTCTGGCAGAACTGAGTTTACGTCTATATGTGATACTTTTGGAGCAGCACCCACGGGGGCCGTCTACACGATGTCTTGTTCAGTGACATTTTGAATTAATTTCGCCGTTGACGCGTCATCTGTCTGACGAGCAAGACTGAAATCTCCAACGTGTGCCAGCCCAATTTGCAGCTGTGATGAGTGAGGATAAGCACTGACACATAAAAGTGTGAACCCCTTCCATCTGAAAGGGGATAGCATGACATCAAAGAGGTGTTCATGTGTGAGGAATCATGAGATTAATAGGTGGTGGGGGCTACAGTTATTCTAAGCTGGGTAAACTAGAACTGTGGACCTCAGATTAATCTCTCCGTAAACTGCCATGTGTGCCCGCTGGTCGTTTGTGTTCGTGAGACGTATAGGTCCAAAAAAAAAAAAAGGGTTTGAAGTGATTATGTTCCTTTGCAGTTGACTGCCCTCATTGTGCGTGGTAAGATCCGGCTAAAAGAAACACGATAACAACTAAGAAAGCTGTTGGAGGAAAGAATATCAGAGCTGCAGCCTGTTAGCACGACAACCCTGAGTTGGATAAGAAGGTAGAAGATGAATGGATTAATAGATACCAGGATGTCAAATGTGGAAATGGGCTGGAAACATTAACATAGTCACACAATTGCTACAGCGGGACTGAAAAAAAACATCAACATGAAGGCTTTGCACCGGCTACAAATGGCTTCCAAGTATTCAGTGTAATGCTATTATCATTGGTGACATGGTGTCAGCTCAGAAGCCACGATATGGTACATCACAGTCACTGTGTGTTTATATTTCACAATTGAACGAGGAGAGAGCGACATGCTCGAGAAAAAGGGAAACAATATTAATCTAACGAGCTTTTGCTTGTTAAGTACGCACTCTGTCTCCGGCTGAATGACAATGACGAGGCATCCGCTTACCACGATGCACATCCCATTGTGAATAAATGAATAAGTGAGCACAGTGCAAAACAAAAGCCAAACGGAGGGATTAATTCAATGCAATGAAAAGCCTGCATGGCCAGATAAGCCATGAGGCTTCACTGCTGAAGTATGAAATATCACAGCGTTGGATGGGGCTCGGTCGACGTGTGACACTCTGTCCACGCAGCGTCCGCTGGAGGAGGCGTGCTGCTTCCGCAAGACTTATTTGCGTCATTAATTCAGCGTCTCCCTGTCGTGTTTTTTCTCTTCATTGAAGAGTTAATGGCAGGATAAACAGAGGTCAGAGGGCAACCCAAACAATAAATTGCCCAAGAAATCGAACCAGCCCACAGAAATTACACACATGCATTCGATGGCTTGGAGAAATGTTAAAGAAAGTTTTTCACCTGAGGGATTAGCACGAACGAGCCGCTGGGATTTGTATTTATGAAAGCCTTGCTCTGATTTGAACATTTCAGCAGAGACTCGAAACGATTTGCGTGTGTGTGTGCGTGTGTGTGTGTGTGCGTGTGTGTGTGTGTGCGTGTGTGTGTGTGTGTGTGTGTGTGTGTCCCTGTGTGTGTGTGTCGTGTGTGTGTTCAGATCTGGGTTTTATTAGTTTAGTACACACATTTTAAATCGTGCATCAAGCCAGGAACCAGCCAACATGCCACCTGACCACCTGGCCTCG
>CAAKHC010019423.1:5283-30581 GCA_901007825.1 Macroramphosus scolopax | reverse complement strand
CTCTCACACACACACACACACACGCCTCACACACGCCTCACACACTCTGCATTTTAGTCTGCTAATTCCTATTCATTTTAAACAGCCACCAGGGCACGGCGTAGCCCGGCCCGGCCCCAGACACCAGCCATTCATTATTCAGCCGCTTGCTTTATGAATGGCTTACAGGTGGATGCTACAACGGCAACCGAGCAACAACGCTCGTAAATCACAAACACACACACACACTCACTTTCTTGTTTTTGAGGCCGAGCCGAGCCTGAAGACGCGGAGCCTTGAGGTGTGAGAGTGTCCGCAAATAATGTCGTCAATTTCCCCGCCGTGTGCATTCTCCTGCTGCTGTTTAATTAGTAATGAGGATAAATATTTGTTTGTTTCTACATAGAGGGAGCCAGGGGAGGTGAGAGAGAGAGAGAGAGAGAGAGAGAGAGAGAGAGAGAGAGAGAGAGAGAGAGAGAGAGAGAGAGAGAGAGAGAGAGAGAGAGAGAAACCCCGTATCCTCATAAGTCTCAACGGTCCTCCCAAGGGATTTCAGTTTGGGAACTGTTCGTTGTTGTTGGTTATCACCGTCTCCATTAGTTGGCTGATAGTATCGAGGCTTTAAATGTATCTCCTACTATCAAAAAAGTGCCTCCCTGTATGTTCCGCTCTGACCTTGCTGTGCAGAGCGCCGCACACAAACATGAACGTTACCTGACAAATGCAGGTCAGTTATGTGCCTTCCAGAAGTGTCACATTTACTCACTGCAGACAAAATATTACAGGCTTTGGTGCACGATGTGGGTTCTTTTAGAAAAACAGGGCGGGTTGCCATGCCTATAAAGAAACGTTATAGTTGCTATTATTATTGGTTTTTTTATTCATAACATATTCTAGAAGGGTTTCTCATGTTATAAGCATTTAAGTGTTTAGTAGTGATATATAGTTTATCTTTGTTAGGTTGGTATGAGCAGAAAAAGGACTTCATGTAAAGTCCCATTGGATTTCAGATGTCGTACCAAAGGTCTTTTTAAGCAGAAAGTATGATGCATTTGTTACAATTTGACTGTCCGAATTTACATTTCTGTGCCGTTGAACATCGGCTTTCATCATCGTTCACCACCTTATTTACTTACTCTCATGTTACGATATCCAAACTAGCACAAAACATTAAGTATGATGCATGTCACAAGTAGTAGACTGCACAAAATGACATGGCAATGTCTCAGTCTGGACAAAAGTGGTGGACTGACATCATTGACATCCCTGGAGAAATTGACTAAAAGTGCACCCAAACAACGACACAAAACCTTTGCCGGCCTCACACCTCTCTGCAGCGAGGAGTGAAGGACGGAGGCTCTGTGCAGGGCTGATAGGTGCAGGCGTGGAAGAAATAGCAGAGATGGGAAGAAGCAGATAAAGGGGAAATTGAGTTATATTGCACTAAATGACCAATCACTGTGTGTGTCCAACTGCTGATAAGCTGCACAAATATCAAAAGATAATCGCCACACATGTAACAAAGCCCATGGCATGGACTGGTCACGCACCCACAAGCTTAGTTTACAATGGCTTATCTGAGTTTATTGTACAGTCAGCTCTGTCCCTCGGTTCCTCTCTCCCTCCCCCGTCTGTCTCAGTGAGTAATGGCTATTCTCTGCAGGGTGGACAGTGAAATATGCTTTTTTACTCAATACAGATAATTTTATGGCCAAAAGTATGTCCCTTGGTATTAGATCCAATGTGCTGGGTGCCTTTACTGATGCAGATGGTGCAGGTTAACTGATTTAAACCCTGTTTAATTCAACATTTAGGGTAATATGCTTATTGTGTGTATGTACGCACAGAACTGGAGCCAGGCATGGATAAGTTTAGTTTTGCAGCAGCATCAACTAACCTGGGTAATTCCTTTCTGTCTGTGTCTGCATAACATGATCTTAATTGTAAAAAATCTAGTGAACTGACTACCAAAGATGAGACGATCACCACAACGGAAGGCATCTCTGAATCTGAAAGGGATTCACTGTCTTCAAAACAGCAACATTAGCACTTCTAGTTTACATTAAGAGTAATCTAACTGTGCTTGAGTAATTTCTAAGTGCAGCAACAGTACATCTTGCTTTAGTGGGAAATTGCAGCACTTGTTGTAGTCAGCACAATGAGAAGAAAAACACCTGAGTCCCTCTGGGACTGAAATAATATCCTCACCCAGGAAACAAACACCACATCATCTCAGGTCCATTTACAGGGGTCGGACAGCAGCTTTCACTTTTCACGTTTAGATACTATTACAGGACTAGTGAGTTTGGAAATCAAATTTGCAACGTCCGGCAGTGAACCTGTAACACTGTTTGGTCAAATTAGGTGCTGTGAGTAAATAAATGGATTTAACACCGTGATTACCAGCTGATCTTCTCTCCCGCTGATGGTCGTAAGTAATGATAGGAAGGAGACGCCCCTGCAATGCACTCGCAGTAAGGGATGGGTACACACACACAGTTGTAATTACAGAGTTGAAACTATAAACCCTGTGTCTGTCAGTGAGCATTGCTGCACCTATTATTACCCAGTCGCCTCCACTGAGGCTCCGCCGGCAATCCGCACTTTACCATGGAAATGAACTTTGCGGCGGACAAGGCTCTGTGAAGCTAACGCTAAATATAATGTAAAACAAATTAACAGAAGTTGTTGTGTACTGCGAAAACAACCTATGTTCCCTGAGGTATTGCAAGTTCACTGAATCCAATTACTGGCTGGTGGATGTCATCCAGAGGTACAAAGTGTTCTCAACGCCCTCCATGGGTCCTGCCAGTGGGCCCCACACCACTAAAGCCACTGTAGGGTGCGAAGCTTGATGGATCGCCTGGATGCAACACAATGGCTAATGTTACAAGTTGTCAGCCACTCAATAGGGGGGTGGTCTCAGGTGGCTTTAGGCAGCCTGTACCACGCCAGCGCAGCCCTTTAGTTTGAGAGTGACAGCTCTCTGGGGACTGGCTGTCTCTGATTATACAGAGGAGGGGAGCAATGGAGGAGTCAGTGGCCTGTCAGCCCTAAACTTCATCATCCTGCACCTCAAACTGCACGCTACACAGCACAAGGTTGTCCTCTTGTGTGTCATGTAAGTTTATAAAAGCTGAGCTTGTTGAAGTTACATTTGTTGTTGCTGCATTGCTTGTCAGCATATATTTTTTAATTTAAAAACGCAATAGTGGTGTTACATTATTGCTCAATATTAAGTCTATAGGAAAATGTTGGATTTTTCACAGCTTTTCCATTATATCTTCTCTTAATATGCATGGATACAAGGACGCAGGTCTGTTCCTTTCTTGCATGTGTCAGGTAGTTATTGATAGTCAGATATGGTATGGAGTCAGCATTGGGGCGGGGGGCACAGGGGTCACTTCAATATTATGGTCTATGTAGCTCAAATGTTCTCTATTTCCAATCTTTACAGCGTCATATCATTTTTCCCAGAGATCATGTCCCCATCTGCTGATACTGATTAAATATACAATGTAAGAACCATTTATTAGACCCAAAAGATCCATGCATGACTGATACTGAGAGTCTATAAATATCACTCAGCGCTACAAAATAACATCAGTAAAACTACGAAATGAGCCCGTTGGGAATATTTATTCTCATGATCACATTAACTTGTTTGAACAGGAATTACTTTTATACAGCAATAAAAAACGAGCAATTGCTGTCACCCAGCAAACACTTCAAATGCATATTTTACAAGCGATCATAGCAATTCCAAATAGCCCAATTTGTTTAAAACCCTGTTTGGACCTGTGCCTCATAGCTGGGATAGTGTTGCGCCCACCTCGCTCAGTAAAAGGCGAGGCTGACAGACAGACCTATGAACAACCAGCTTTTATCTCTCTGAGAGAGACGTGGCAACAAAGAGCCCAGCTGCCCGGCCACGTTCGCACCAATCCCTCTGTTTTCCCCCCTTTTTATCTTTCCTGTCATCAGCCCACCATGCTGAGGAGGAGGCACGGAGGGATCGAGAGGTGTGATTAAATCTCTCTGGTGTCTTTGTCACAGATTCTTCATCGTTATCCTACGGTTGTTTTTTTATGTTTGACAGCAGAAGGCAGTGATATGAGTAATTGTCTTATCAGTAGAAGTAGAAGTGTAACAGGATTCACTTAAGCTAATAATGTTTTGTTTTCTGACATGATGCATATTAAACTATATATCACGGTTTCCTTGCGTGTGTTTTTTTTTTAATGTCCATAATAAATTTCTCTCACAACTTGTCAATGGATTCTAAATTGAAGCATTACCCCTGCTCGGCTGGGTATCGCCAAAGATCCAACTGCCAGATGCCATGCTAATTTAACAAAGTAGGCTTGGCAAGGACATGAGCACATTTGTTTTACACTCTTTATTTCTTTCCCAGCATCTTTGCTAGCGAACCGGGGTTCCTGTTTTTGGGAAGACAAGAAAGAGTTGATCATATTCAGATAATATTGACTGACATTCATCCAATATTTTCAGATGTCAGACACCTCAATACATATGCTGCACCCTGTGTCAGCTCCTTCCCAGTCAGCTCAGAATAAGCCGGTGAGGTCTGTGCACTTGGCATGTGCGGACATGGTTTCCAGACATGACACATACCTCCATTTTGTTGAGGGACACCCAGCAGTCTGAGGGGAAGTCCTGCAGCATGGGGACCAGGAACTGTAGGCAGCCGTCCCAGTGACACAGCAGCAGCATCATGCCTATCAGGTTAAAGATCCGCATCACCGCACTGGCCAGGTCATAGGTCATATGGAAGATCTAGTGCAGGACAATGAGACAGCAATCGGGGGAAAGTTAAAGTTGCGCTGAGAGATGCGGAAATAAAGAATGGTTGCTTGTGAAACAAAAGACAGACAGAATACCTCATACTGGGACTATGATTCACTGTGTATAGCTTTCATAACTGTCAAATACTTGACTTCATATGTCAGACACAGAATCAGGCAACCCACTCAGCTCCACTCTCGCATTTGGATTATACCAAGTTTGATAAATGTATTGGGGAGTCGGGTTCCCATCAGTCCCAAATCCCCAAATTACACAGAGATACATGACATCAATTAGAGCCCTGACACGCACACAGAGAGTCCAGTCACACGCACAAAACACTCACGCAAGCCTGCAGGCACAAAGATACGCTAACAACACAGACAGACATGCGGACACATGAGCACACATATACACAGAGTGATGGACAGGGACCATCATGATCTTTAACAACCGATAGTCTATGTCGTCTCACACATCAATCATCTTCAGTCACTGGACAGTCACATAAGCTATCATCTGTCACCTGACTGACTTCGACAAACCTCACTTCTATTGCTGCTTAAAATCATCGTCTACAAGGTTTAAATCTGTAGACGTTACAGCAATTTTCATAGTAAGAACAGCTGTCGCTTGATGCAATCTACAACGAAGGAATAAGAAATGGGTCACTTCTTACTCAGTGCAGCTGAGGGAGAAGTGATACTTTGTGATAAGAAATGGGACTGAGCATGAATCACATACATGTGCTCATCTTTCTAAATGCCACATTAAGTTTTCACTGTAAATTTGTATCAATAAGCAATGAACATTAATTTTCTTTTCTTTGTTTTAGATGAGAAATACTCCACAGTTGTGTCGTGCAGGCTGCTGGAGGAGCTCAGCACCATGGACAGCGCCAAGAAAGTTACAGGAGCTGAAAGGACTTGGAGCGGTGAGGAGTAAGAAGACGTTTTTTTCAGCTGGGCACTGCCTGTGTCATTGTCTCACTCTGCACCACATCTCCGCTTCCATTCACCATGCATGCCAAGTATCACCTCCCATCATGCACCACTGTGTATGTATGTGTGCGTAACACGTCATATCTTCAGAAATCCAATTATCCAAAGGTCAAGTGAGCAGTCGAGCCCCACTGCACTGCTCACCACTGCAAAATGCCAACACCAGGCTGCCAATACTGGCATGAACGTGAAGTCGAGTGATCTCATGACATCGTTCGACCTACCTTCTCCCAGACTGCTCTCCTAGATTCGAGGAAGGAATCTGAGGAGAGGTTGGAACAATGTGAATTCTTCAGAGAGGAAATAAATCTGAGTGGGCAGTTAGTGCAGGACTGAGTCTTGGAGTTTAGTGTATGAAAGGTGGGGAGTCTACCTAGCAACAGCACCCATCTCCTCATTCAAAAGCAGACACCTGAGGAAATGTCTCTGTCTCTCACCTCTCCTGTCCCTTTAAATTAACAATCACCTACATATATAATTGCAGTCAAGAGGCCCTTAATGCTGCATGTTATTATCAATCCCTACCTCACCTGCTCTTCTTCTGGCGCTTTAATTGATTAACAGTGTTTGCCCTAGTATTAGGCTGCTTATTAGACCGCCTGATGCTGCCTGTGGGACTGCCAGGTCAGACAGGGAGACATGGAGGTAGGGGGTGTGACAATAACAGTAATTAGAATGCAAAGTTTGTTAAAGCTCAAACATCCTGCTGACATTATACAGTTCTCACCAGGTGGCGGTTGAGAACATTAATATTGAGCCTCCAGGCAGAGAAGAGCAGGCCACATGCAGCAGAGATGCTCACAGAGAGGCAGGTTGTTGGTTTGGTCCCGAGCCAACATCAATATATTGGTGGCAAACCGGGGACCTATTGGGTTGGTGTTTCTTCTTTTGTTGCTGGGAGTTGTTTGATGAGTTAAGAAAATATTTACTGGTGGTGAAATGCATGCTCTTACCTCTTCCCATTGGTGAATGTAGCGTATTAATCTGGAGAGCCGCAACAGCCTCAGAAGACTTAGTATCTTGGTAAAGCGGACGATCCTCAAGGCTCGAGCAGTCTTGTACACCTCTGAGTCGATCCCTTTCTCCACTATGAGGAATATGTAATCCACTGGGATGGAGGAGATAAAGTCCACAATGAACCAAGTCTTCAGGTACTTTTTCTTAATGGTTTCCGGATCCAAAATGATGTCAGAGTTGTCCTCAATGATGATTCCAGTGCGAAAGTTGAGCACCAGGTCCATGAGGAAGAAAGTGTCAGAGACCACGTTGAAGATGATCCAGGGGGTCGTGGTCTCCTCCTTGAAGAAAGTGATGCCAACGGGGATGATGATCAGGTTCCCCACCATAAACATCAGCATTGTGAAATCCCAGTAGAACCTAGCAGGCATTTGTGTGAGGTGTGTACAAGTTTATATGTGTGTGTGTGAGGGGAAAAAGGGGGGGAAGGGGAAAAAAGACAAAAATAGAGTCACATAAGAAAAGGGAGTTGCTGTGGAAAGCTGATAGACACAGGAGACTTGCTAATGTAAGACAGATGAGTGTAAAAGAAGTGCAGAGGTTGCACTTTGCCTAAACATGCGGAGAGTAATGATATCTGATGGATATTTCCAAGATTGACATGCACAATATTCATTAGCTGTAATCAATTTATAATCATATAGAAAATAATGCAGCAAAATAAATCATGTGATTGGCAATGCTCATGTGACTTAACAACTTTATATGCTGATGTAATACGGCTGATTTCTTTTGTTTTATGCATGAACAAGTCTCCGCTGACTGATCTATAGTTTGCCCGAATGTCAGCTGACTAAAGTGTGCACAGTTATCCTTGACGTTACGTATGTTTGGAATAAATCAGAGAGATCTAACTCTCTGGTCCCGGAGTAACCTGTTCAGCATGTTTAGATGTCTCCACGGTCCAACTAACCTATTTCAAATGAATGGGATGTTAACAGACTCCTGCGGAGCTTGATGATTACCCATTTATATGAATTAGGTGTGTTGGAGCAGGGAGAAATCTAAAGCATGCAGGGCAAGCGTACTCCAGGAACAAGGTCGGGAAGATGTGTTTGAAAACTCCGTTCTCAGAAGTCAAATCTACATTTGGGGGATTGGTGAGGGGCAGTGATTTATATATCAAAAGCAATCACAGATAAAAATCATTGTATTCAACCAAGTTTTGTAGCTGGGTTCTCTGAAACAAAACACTTCAGGTTAAATGATCAGCACACATGGACAGCAAGAGGGTGATTGTCTTGTTACTCTCCGGCTGTGGTGACGTGGCCGGTTGGAAAATGGAAAAACAGAGTAAAAGTAGTGAGCCCGTCAGAGGAATCTCTGCAGGACAGGTGCAGCGCTGAGTCATTACACTGCGACTTATGCAACAAGCTCTGATTCCTGCACTCCTCTGCTACAATACCAAAACACCCCAGTGATCATGTTCATAGCAACTTTGTTGCTTTAACTATGAATGAATTAGCATAAGAATGGAGCAACTTCAGCTTCTGGCTGTGTGGGAGTTTGCGTGGTAAAAAAAGAAATGTCTCTACAGTGGCCTGTAGTCCGATTACATGTCTGTGGTAGAATACATGGCTCAAGTTTAGCCTTTAGTGGACCACTGACTCGGCGATATGTGATACAAATGGGCCAGACATGAATGTCGCTGTAGCTTATCACGTGAAAGGGGGGCTGAAGGCTCCCAGACTCCGAAGCAGAGCGGAGCTGTCCCCTGCATGGGGGTGCTGAAAGACAAGCATGCTGAAACCTGCTGATTTACGGACCAAAATGCAATTCGGCGACTGATACATGTCGAATAAAAGAGCTAATTCACTAGGCCGGGGTCACGTGGAACCTCCATGGCTTGCAGATGTGCCTAAATATGTGTATGACAGAATAGCTGCTGGATGTCCGGTGGGGTTATCGGTGTGTGAGCCGCAATAAACAGAGCACATCCGTCATTAAAATGCAGGATCCGGGGAGTATACGGGCGGTTACGTCTCCAGTGAGCATGCTTGAGGTTTTCGCACACTTGGCTCAAGGTGACATTCCATTACTGAGTGCATCGCATACACACATACACACACATAGCCTACATCCCGTCGGCGGCGATTTTTGTCGCATACAAGATAACCCATCTCTAAAATGATTGCAGTGTAAATGCATTCATGTTGGTATAAGGAGGATTGCCCTCCTGGTTAAATGTGAGCGTGCTGCAACGAAAAGTCGAGATGATAAGCGGGCCTGGGTTGGTTGAGCATCCCAGACATGCTACTGTACAAACAGACTGGAACAGGGTTTTGTTTACAACCTTGAAAGGACACTGTTTGCTCAAGTCAATTTGCCTGACAACAGGTTGCTTGTGGGATTAAGGGGAAGCACGTTGTAATGCATCGATTATAGATTGAATACTAATAAGTGATGAAATGAGACATCAGCAGCCGGTAGCCCTGGACAATGGGCATGCATGTGTTCTCATGCAGCCACAGTGGTTACTCACTATAAAGTAAGTTGTAGAAGACAATGAGGACCCATACGGGCCCCTCATGACTTTCAGCGTGTAACCAATGGCAGCCGCTGCTCTTACCTGAAATCGCTGTAAGGGTGGATAATCCAATTTCCAGCTGATTTTACCCTCTCCTGCTCTCTCTCCACAGCTTTTTGACTACCATACATGCGTAAAGAGAATTTGTTAACTCCAGGCTGCAGCATACTACTAAACTGCCGCTGCATGAAGCTGGCTTGGCTGCCCTGAGGTTCTGCATCCTCGGCGGGCACAATTGGCGGTCCATCCTCCGGCTTCTGGAAAGTAACAGAGTTCCTTGGCTGCGAGGTCTGAGTCGGGCCATGCAATGAGGACGAGGCTTTACGGCTTGGTGCGTTAGAGAAGGACACCTTGGAGTCCTTCTTCTCGGGGAAACCGCTGGACACCGGGGTAGTGCCGGGGTTTACGCTCTCTCCTCCGTGCCCCCCGGTTAGAGACCCGCCTGGTGTGATGGAGCCGTCCATGCTGGCGGTCGTCGAGTTACAAGCTCCTCGCCTGGCGCTCCCTCCGTCCTCGGCCCTCCCCGACCCGCCTGTCTGCTTCTCCTGCTTGGAGATGATTGAGCGCAGGCTCCCGGTACCCGAGTCCCTCCTGCATTCTCCGTTTTTGTTGCATTTCATGCTGGAATTTGGAGCGACGCTTTTGCAACCATCACCCGTTGTCGCGTTTAAAACGTCTATCGCGACAGCTGATTCCGACGCCTCCGCCCTGGATGCTCTGCTGTTCTCGCCGCGCTGGGCAGCATCACCCGGATAAGGTCTCTGGGTCTCGGCTGCTCTGGAGGCAGCAGTGGGCCGTCGGGCGGCAGGAGCGTCCTCTGTGTGCGTAAGGCAGGGCTCCTTACTGGAGTGTCTCCTGGAAGCCGAGGACGCGGCTCCCCCTCCTGGCGTAAAGTTTTTCATCCTAATGCTGCCGCCTCCTCCTCCCCCACCTCCGCCGCTGCCGCTCCCCCCGGCTCGGCGCAACCGCGGATGCTGAAACTTGGACTCCTCTTCTCCGTCCTCCGACTCATCCATTACGATGTTGCTGGCCCCACCGGGTTGCTTACCGCTCGGTGCACCGGGAGAACCAGAGTCCAGACAGATATGGCTGCTTTTGCTTCTTGTGCATTTGGACGCGGCAACATTGGATGCGCTTATGTGGCTGCATCCACCGCCACCCGACGCCTTCTTTTTCAGGGTGGTAGCAGACGCCGGTGAAACCTCATTCCTGTCCATGACATTGAGCATATCAAATTTTGCCACCAATTATCTTTAGAGAAAACCAAACAGAGAGCTGGAGGGGAGAAGAGGGAAGAGGGAGAGAGGGAGGGGAGGGGAGGACGTGACTTCTTTGCAAACTACTGCAGTTACTTTCACTAGTCATTGTGACAAAGACGCTAAAAACAGAATGATTGTTTTGCCATTGAACTGAATATCTCTTGCTGCTCCTCATTCAGTTGAGTTGATTTCCCACCTTCACCTGCTTGAAAAGATTCTCTACCTTAGTAAGCACATCGGAAAAGGTGTCTTATATATTGTCTGTAACGAGATGACGTCAACATTTCATTAACGCTTTTCAGTGAACACTGAGAGGCTGTCATATGTTTTAGAAGGTGTTTTCAATGACAACCGCCCTGGATGAATGGGACCTGTTATTGGTATTTAGCGCCCTCTACTGGCCACTCAGAATGAGCGCAGCTGGTGTTAGAGAAATGTATGAATATGTATTATTTCATGAATTGGCAGACATTGGCAGGACAGCACAAGTGATGGACTGCACTGTGCTCTAGTTTAAATTGTATGATATGAGTATACTGATGTTTTTCAGTCAATGTCTTTCCATTATGATCTCAGTTGAAGGGGATTTTTGTTTCGTACTGTCTGAAGCCATGTTGGCACTATCAGTCAAAGCAACAGAGGGACATCCATACACATTAAGGATTTGGGCCACGATAACAGAGTGGTCTGTCACTAACGAAGAGATAAAGTAGCTAGCCTATTTTCTTTGATCTAGTTTTGGTCGAGTCAAAATTTTGTCCCATTTTCAAACCATAGCTTGTTGTACACTAACTGTGTCTTTGCACAAACTGAACTCTTTGTTAGTCATTTCAAATTTGGCAAATGCCAAACAAATTTTAACAATCCCCCTAAAACAATAAGAAAAAAAACACATTCAGTGATCACAGAATCCGACTGTTCTGAGTTCATACCATTTCATATCATTGTCAAGGTATCTCATCCCATCTTTCCCTTCCTCTGCTTCACTCCCTCCCTCTTCTTCACCCGGCTGCACCAAGGTTTCGGTTTAATATCTGGGCAGGATGATGCAGTGGTGCGACACTCCCAAATGGTTTTCAACAATTGTGTGGGGTAACATTAGAAAAATGTGCTGTATGGGAAGATAAACAACATGATCTGCATGCATTTCCTGACACTTGTGCATGTATGAATTCTGTAGGAGCCCTGTAAATAAGTCATTCAAACCCACCTAGGAGCTGATTAGATTTGCAGTGGCGACACATCTATTACTGATTCCGAGCGGATAATTAAACTTTCACAAGGAACAGTGCCAGGCTTGCAATTATATTACAAATGCACAGTAAATGTGTGTTCCATTTAAAACAACTGTCTTACTAGTGGTGCTGCATGCACAAACGAACACAATCAGCAGGAAACTCCAGACACATTTTCTAGCTTTTTATTGTGACTGTACAAAAAATATAAGCAAATAAAACCTGTAAATAAAATAACAAACACTTGTTTTGTTAAACACTTTTGGCCAGTTTCATAGAGGTAACAGGGTCACATGCCTTTATTTGTTTTAATGCTTTAAGATGACTATTTGTGACTCAAGCAAAAGGTCAATAAATAACTAGATTAGTGAATTTGAAAATGTGTCCATTGTTGAGCTGTGAAGACCTTTACCTTGTCAAGATACACCACATACACAGGATCACGCTCTAGATAGCATCTAATAAAAAACAAACAAGTCCTAATACTCATTCAATTCAAAAATAAGAAAAAAAGAATCCTTTTCAGTAGTTTACCCAAAGTCACATTCTCATCATCAGACAGAATTGTGTGCAAAATTAAAAACAGAAGTGCAAATAAATAAGAATCAGATGCATACACTCAGTTTCCTTTCCACAAGGTTAAGTTTGAACCATTGTCTAAACAGCGGCTGAAAGACCACTGTTTGAAAAAAATTAATTATCTATCAACACATCTATGGACTCAGCGTTAAGTTTGCACCACCACAGGCAATGTTTAAAAAGAGCATTTTGTATTTTAAATATAAAATGAGTCCCAGCCTTGTTGCAGAGAAAAGAATCTCTCAAACTCTGATCCACTTCTGGTCAAGATTCCACTTTTTCCTCCTTCACCAGTTCCACGTCTTATCTCCTCAAATACTCTGCAGCAATAGCAGGAGGATTGGAACCGGCGTCCAGTCAGCATAGGAGGAGGAATGATGTAGAATAGTCTGCAGGAGTTCCTCTCAACTCATATCGTCCCCTTGAATTGAGGTCTCAGCTGTAGGGAGGAATCGTTGGGTCTCAGTTGGGTGTGAGGTTTTCAGATGACAGGGGGGCTGACGGGGAAAATCTACGAGTTGCTGGCAGCATTGTCATTGCTAGGGGAGCTAGGGGAGGAAGACGATGATGAAGAGGGAGAGAAGTTCATTCCTGATAACCCTGGAGGGTCGGTGGCCGTGTTCTGTCCACTAAGACTCTTCCTGCACACAGGACATGTATCGTGCTGTGGGAACCAGAAGGATAAACAAAGAGTGGTGTGAAAACTAGAAAGCACATCAACACATGACATTTCTGGACAGGGGGGTCAAATACTGCTATTGGTGTAGCAGATAATAGACCTGATCACCTTTGTCTAGTCCCTGAGCTGCAACATTTCATCATGAACATCTGCCAATACAGCATCCTGTCAACTTATTTTATTTTCCTAACTGCACTGTGATCACTTACTACAGCCACTCCAACTCACGTATGACAGAGCAGAAGAAAATCAGAACTCAGCGGGTAGAATTAAGAATGAAAACATCGTCTTTCTACATAGCTGACTACCAAGCTGTTTTCATGAAATTGATGTCTGGTGACTTCAAAAACGACTTTTAAATCCGCATTTTTAATCAATGTAAAACCCATTAAATCGACTAATCATTCCAAATGATACTGCAGCTTCTGTGTCGACTGAAAATGATGTCTGCTTGAGAGAAACATCGCTCCCTACTGACTTGTTATGCTGAAATAAGTGAGGAACGAGGCAGATGAGACATCCATCATCAGGAGTTAATAGACGTCGTTGAATGCTTATCAGACAGTTACCTATGCGGAGTCAATTAAATCCAGATAATGGAATCATCGAAAGGTCTTATATTGCTTATTCCATGGTCACTTGTCAAAAAACAAACAAACTAAGACCAATAAGACCATTGTAAATGCATTGAGACATACTGTATGTGATGGTTACAGTTGTTGCATTTAACAGAAGAATGGGCTTTTGGCCTTGGCGGAGGTCTGCACTCAACCAGTGCATTCCTAGTTGTTTTGGTGGTTCTCTCTTTCATACACTTTGTCAGTGATAATTCCATTAAATGACATTGCTGGATACAGATATGCTTGCTGCTTTCAATTCACAAGCAGTACAGTGAGTGGTGAGATGTGTGCAGTGATTTAACAAGACACAATCGGTTATAATAAATAATCAGAAACAAATCCACCTTCATAGAACTGATACCATGGGATATCCATGATAGATATACATACCTGTTCAAGCCATGGGACTATACAGTCATTGTGAAACAAATGATTGCATGGCAGTTGTCTAACACTCTCCTCAACACTGTAGTCTTCTTTGCACACAGGGCACTCTAAACCAGCACCTGCAAAATCAAAAAACAACATACTATTTGCCTGCGTCTGTATGAGACTCGCAACCACATGCATCGGCTTCATGATCTCAGACTGTGATCCAAATGGCTCTGCTAAACTATGGAAATACAAACATATTTTGCACAAATATATGACCTGAAATTACTCAATAATCAAACTAATGTGTGTTAAAAAAAAAAACATTGTAGGAAATTAATATCAGCGGTTGGTTTAACACCCGATGCAAAAAAGGTCTCTTTCTCATATTCTTTGGGGTTTGCCTGTATGAGTAGGTTGCAATGACAGGTGTGCCTGTATGAAGCTAGAACAAATAACAGAAACGACAGAGAAAAGGTAACAGATCCGACAGACCAATCAGGTGAGAGTCTTTTGAGAGACTTACCCACATGTTCTTCTGTGATGGAGATTGTGGGTAAACTCTTTATCCTTTCTCTGTCTGCAGGGGGAGGACCCGTGTTTTCAAACTGGTTCAATAACTTCAAAAGGAAAAGGACGATATCAGAATAGATGAAAGGAATATACTGTTGATATAAGGAATACTGTTTATACCTGCGTAATGATAGCGTCCAGTCCATTGGCACCCCAGGCATAGTCCATTGGATTGGAATGTAGCATACCCCTGCAAAAACGGTTACAAATTTAATTAAACCAATTGAGATTTTAATACCGAGAGATGTGACACACATAAACAGACGAAAATCAGAGTTACTTATACTTACCATGGTCCCATTCCAATATTTGGCATGGCTGTAGGGGCTATGATTCCATTAACTAGCTGCTGGATAATTCTGCATCAGGGGAAATTAAAAACAAAAAATTGTTTTCTGAATTTGCATTGAAATTGTCATTTTACCTTGCAGCACAAGTAATTTAGCGATGAGATACAACATGACTTTATCAAGATGGCAAAAGCAGACACTCGCTGTTTAGTATATATAGCAATAGCATACTTTGCTACTAAAATTGCTACACAAAACAATTTGATTTCTATTATGTTTTTTAGGTAAGTAGGAATAACTGGCAATACTGTTTGTAAAGTAGTTGTGAAAAGTAACACGTGAAGCACAAATTTCTATACAAAAGAAGCAGAATTATTTTATCTTCTCCTCCTGTGTGCCACCAAAACAACCGCCAACACACAAATTCTACGTCCAAAAATGTCTCACCCCTCTAATGTGGGCACTCCTTCGTGGCGAGTACCCTGTCGTCGAGGAACATGCCGTCCCCGAGGTTGCCGCGCACTGTATCGTTGCCGTGATGCCATTTCTCGTTCTCTCCTATTTTCTGTCTCTCGGTTGTCCTCTGTGGGTAGCCGTGTTCGAAGGTCAAAGTTTTCATCAAAGATTCCAAGAGCGAATGGGCCGTACCCAGAGGGAAATGTGAATAAGTGTTGGTGATCCATGTTCTAGTAGAAAAGACACAGCTAAGTTCAAACTAGGTGCAGTGGGAGAAAATTTCTTGAATAAACAGTTTGATTTAAAACCGACCTCAAATGTTGGGCGGTTCTGATCACCAGTGGAGGATGTAGATGCGGACCCATTTTCAGTGCTGAATAACAGAGGGAGAGAACATCAAAAGCTATATTTGTAACGTCCATTTGATTTTGAGCCCCACTAACGACACTGGATGTCTGGGGCCGATACCAATTACTGAACAAAGAATTCTGATCGATATAATGGCCAATGTGCTAAAAAAATAATAATTTGAGGGAAGTCTCCGGCAAAAAATCTTAAGTCCTCTCGACATAACCACGACTCTATCAAGCTAGCTATGAGATGATACGACTATTTCATGATTTGAACCATTATTTTAAAGGGTTGGACTTTTTTTGTTTATTCATTTTAATTACATTTTAGCAATATTCTATGGTAGGTGTATCACATACACAAACAGTAAGTCATCCCACCAGCCTTATAGATCCACTTACCACTATTAGGTGGGTGACCAATGTATTAGTATAATTAGTATGATAAGCAGGAGGGACACGACGGTTATCAGGCAACAGATGGGGACGTTGTTCATTTACTTTTCAGTGATGCATCTTGCCAGCTAGATTAACAGTACTGGACAAACTATGTGATGACATCATTTTGAAATGACCCGAGCATCTTCTTTTTCTATAAAAAAAGTTTCCTCATCGTACTATACCTTCTTTCTTCAGGCAATTCCTCAATGAATCCAGATTCACAGCGTGGACAGGTGAAGTCCTACAGTTGAAAAATATATGTGAATAATAGAATGCATAAAGCAGTACTAAAATACACACAGCTGGCTGTTTATTAGATGGACCTGGCTAAAATAAAAATACTCTAAACAATAAAACATTGTAGAATAGTAGAAACAATACAACAGCCCAACAAACTACATATTCAAAAATAACCCTCATTTAATTCCTATTGTAATAAATTCACAACATATCATAATTACCCTCATAGGTCAAGACTTATGGCAGGGCTGTTGAGTTGTGTTAGTTTTAACCAGGCAAGAAAATTATTGACTATGACAAGTGTAACACATTTATTACAAATGTCCTGGGCAGTGCATCAAAATAAGATTAGCAAATATAACACAATATACTCTAATAATACGATTACGATATTGGGAATCTTTACAGTTGAAAAATAACTTACAACCTTGGTGACAGCATTTCATTGACAGCAGCAGGCTGCCTATAAAGTAACTGTTACTGTAACATTCAAGAAGCTTCCCATTAATGACATAACAACAGACTGCCGTGGCGGGATGTTGTAACATCAGCAACGTTCCTGTTAACATTAGATGACTGATACTGACTACGATAGGAGTGATATGTAAGTTTTAACTTGCTTGCCTTTGGAGTAACTGTAATTTAAGAGCAAGCTTTATGGGAAAATAAGGCCCATGCAGAGTTTTTGTACTAGCTGACCAAAATCATCATAATCAAAACCAAAAACCTACTAATGATCCCTTAAAGGAATCAAAATTGCCCAACAATGGTAACTGACGTTACTACAGTCACTCAGGACCGTTGTTGCCTATGGGGCTAGCTAACTAGCGTAGCTAAACGACGTGACGGGCTGTGCGCCACACAAACAATAAAACACACACACACACACAAGATCATACGAGCCCAAAGAGCCATTCCTCAAGTCGGCAAATTTACTTCGTTAGGCCTTACCGGTAAACGTGGACTAATCTCTGCTGAGCACCTGTGACAAAAAAACCGGCAGGGCCGTGGAGGAGCTTCAGCCATTTCCAAGCTGCCTGAACACCAGTTCGTGAGGTACGGACGGGCAGCGACAAGGGACAAGAAAACCTCAGCAACTGCAAAGAAAAGGTGGAATCGGAAACATACGCGCGCCAACGTAATGTTAACTTGACGGTTCATACCAAAGTTCCGTTTTAACATTTACTTCAAAGTAAAAGTTGCAAATATTACGCTTAACAGTATTTGTGTGACATTTCAGACATGTTTAGTAATAGTGTGTATGTTCGGTCCAGTCCCTTTTTCTTCAAACGATGGGGGTATAGTGCCTTTAAATACCACTGCAACATTTATGTCAATAGATAGCGGACAGTATAAGAGCTTTACAGAGATCGCTGTAGATTGCATTGGCAGGTTATGTGGGGACACTATACAGCCAAATGTTTCTCATAATTTGTCAGTTTAGCTGATAGAATAGAAGCCCCCTGGCGTTTGATCCGATTGTCAAAGCAGAGGTCTCGTGCAAAGTCAGAGACTTAATTGATCCATGAACGTAAAGCTATAGTGTGATTTTTGCGTGGGTACCATTCATTTTCAGGACGTGGTTAAGATAAATGACGTCTGTGCAAAAATACAAATGTTTGGTCAGTATCTGTTATCTGTAGATGCTTGGCAGTCTATGGCAGAGGCTATGCTGTCATTCTGGAAAGACTCCGACCGGAAGTTCTGATCGTGTTTTTGCCAGTGAAGTCAGCTTGCTAACAAATCAGCAAACTACTCGATCTCAGTAGCACCAGTAGCTAGAAACACCGTTATTACAGTCCGTGTGTTCTTTTCGAAAATTCCGTTCCTCTTGTTACAACAATGGAGCCTAGCGATGCAGGTAAACTTAAAGTTTAAATTTGGTTGAGAAGCTGAATTTTGTATGTGTTGCTGTAGGCTTCAGTGAACAGTTAGCGATAGCCAGGTTAGCCCTCTAGCGTATGTAGCACCTTGATTGTTAGCTTAACCAGTGTACAACGCCAGCTAACGTTATCCGTTTAGCGTAGAGTTAGCTAACGTTAATAAGTAAAGGATACTATTTGAATTATACGTATTTCATATACATTAATATGCAACCTGTATCATCCCGATTTGATTGCACACATTTCTAGATGAACAGATGTTGATAGTTGTCTATTATTGATGTCAGAAATTCATGCTAAAATATGATTTTTATTATGGGCACCTAACGTAATTGCTGCCTTATAATATTATATATTTCCGGGAAACTATATTTTCTAAAATATAGTATCCCGGAAATATGCAACTAGGGATAAAACATGTTATAGTAACGTTATGCAGGGTTTTACATCAGAAAACGTCTCTTTAACCAATCCTACTTAAATAGCCAACTTTACAACTGAATAATACGTTTTTAATGTCCTGCACTGCCTTTCATCTGACAATTTTTTATAGGGCGGGGAGGATGGAAATCAAAGAATGCCCAGCCACAGAAAAGCAAGATTAACATGAATATTCTCCGCCAAGAGAAGCTGATAGCCCAGAAAAAGCAGGAAATTGAGGCCAGAATGGCAGAGCAAGCTAAGAGGAATGTTCAAACCCCAACCAAATCTCTGCCTACATGGTAAGCACATACTCTTTACCTTTACAATATGACACAGACATATACATTAAACACACTGGGCTCACTGGGGTTTCAATGACTGTAATAGGAGGTACTGATGGTCAGCATATTTGCGCATGAGGGGTACTCACCAATTGATACTATCACTGATAATTGCATATGACTATATACAAAATGACTATAACACACATGTCATCTATTCTGATCCTTCTAGTTCTCCCACCCTCCAAGGACCCAACTCAAACAAGTTTGTGAATGATGGGAGCTTCTTACAGCAGTTTATCAAAATGCAGAAGGAGAAGTCCAACAGTGTTTCTGGTTAGTACTTTAATCTGCACATCTGTTACTAATTTTTATTTACTCTCATTTCAAATGTAACACAATATTAATATAAACCTTCTTTTAATAAAAAGTGATAGTATCTTGAATAACACTCTGTGATGTATAACACCTTGTGCATCATGGCAGATAAGATGATAGACAGACTACCCATGAAGTATGAGTGAGAAAGGGTTCATCATTGTTAAGGGGGGGTGTAGAACTATGCACCAATAATTGTTGCCAAAAAGGATTAAGAAAGTACTACACAACTTTACATATTAAAATTGAAGGTAGTACACAAATACTCCAATACCAATTTGTGGAGTGTGGTGAACACAAGCTTACGGATGTAACCCACGGTTCTATGAATCCCGGATGACCGGTGCTTAAAGCACTGAATGTTCCATTTTGTGCATGCGCAGGTCTAGTGTTTAAATCAACAAAGTCCCCTGTGACCCCGGGATGACCTGAGGGACGTTATATCTTCCATAGTCATCAAGGGCCAGTCCCTACTAAATCTTCCCACAAGAACACTAGGATTCCGAGTGACTAAGCGTTCTGGCGGTCATCCGGGATTCACAGAACCGTGGTTACATCCATAACCTTCGTTCTATTTAATCCCTTCTGACCGCCAGAGGCGGTGCATAAAGCACTGGATGACTCATACCAACATTGTCACGAAGAATCCCCAGCCTCAGCCAGATACCAACCTCACAGAGTTGAAGTGGAGGGACTTGGCTATAAAATTCCGCCCAGTGGACGGGGAGCAGCAATGTTCACCTTGTAGAACCTTGAAAACGTGCTCGGTGAAGCTGCAGCACTTCTGGTGTCCATGGGCACCCCTCTCAGAGCTGCCCAGGATGTGGAGACACTCTTGGTAGAGTGGCAAACCACCATAGATGGGCTGGAGCGGTTATGCGCAGCATACGCTCAAGCAATAGCGTCCACGACCCAGTGGGCCATGCGCTGTGGTGACAAGGCATCACCTTTCCTTGGACGCCAGTAACCAAACGGATGATCGCACCCATGGAAACATCTGAACCCCCCAATAGCCCATGGGCTGACACCTGAGAGACAATCCCAGAAGCATGGGAGTTGTCCTCCCCACAATCCCCAAAATGAGTCGCAGATGCTGCCAACGACATAACGTCCCCCTCCAGGACCGACCCGTCCGCGGGTGGACTGATGACACCAGCAACCCCAGCAACAGAGCCGGATTGGAGGTTGTTGGGGATGGGACCTCACTTGGGCCAGTTCCGCCGACAACTGACTACCAGCGACAAACACAAACCAACCAATCAACTGAGATACATTCAAACCTGCATGTAGAGAAGGGACTGGCCCTTGATTACCCCGGAATATATAATCTCCCTCAGGTCATCCTGGGGTCACAGGTGATCTTGTTGATATGAATACTTGACCTGCGTGTGCGCGAAATGGAACATTCAGTGCTTTAAGCTCCGCCTCTGGTGGTCAGAATGGATGAAATAGAACTCAGTTTGGGAGACACTGTCTGACTGACTGTTGATACCAACAACGGCAGCTATCTGAGGTTTGGAGACACAACCTCCCTGTCATATCAACGTTACATCTGGTGGCTGCTTGACTTCCTAAACGCCAGGAGATAGTTTAAGAAACCTAGTTATACTCACAACTATACTGTCGCCGGACCATGATGAGTCGACGATGTCCTGAACTATTATGGGTAAACATGTTTCTTTGTTTTGGGGACTAAGGCGTGCCATATTAGCCTTCACCAGTTTGACCTGTTATCGGCATCTGATATTTGTCGTATATTCATTGATGGTTTAAAGTCTGGCCACAGGGGAGTGGATCTTCAAAATTGAGGAGGCATAATGCACGAACAAGTGTATCGATAATCTCATTCTCCTTGGCCAAGCTCAATAAATACCTTCCATCATAAGACAAGGCTCCTGAACATTTTCTTCCCTGATAAGTTGACTCTGCGGATTTCTTTCGGATTTCTCTTACACTGCCAAATGTTCTGGATGGAGATCAAGCCTCACCCTCTATTTTAGATAATAATTGCATTTCACCAAATGTACGTACAAGATACTTTTGTAATGTTTTTTTTAATTCTTCCTCTTTAGGTCCGACGAGTGACGCCAAAAGTCCATCAACGACATCTCCTGGAGGAAACGCATTGCAAAGAAAAAGCATTCTAGTCGGCAAGCGACCTGGCATTGGAGTCAGCAGCATGCTTAATCAGTTTAAAAGCTATTCACAATCTAAGAAGAGTCCAGTTCTCAGCCAGAGGCCAAGCGTGTTCTGTTCTCCAGATGACGAAGACGAGGAAGAAGAGACCGATATCCCCCAATACTTACAGATGAAAGGTAAATCAAGGCCTGTGTGTTTCAGTGTATCTCTGGACAACACGATGGCTTGGACATTTCAGTGCATCTTCTGCATACTCCTATGGCACAGTTGGCTTGTGACTGGCATTTTTTCATAGGTGTCCATAGAGTCAATATACTCATAGCCTGCTTAAAGTCTCTCCCCCAGAGGATTCGGACACCAGACTCATTATCGACAAGATGGCCTCTTTTGTGGCGGAGGGGGGACCCGAGCTGGAGAGGAAGGCCAAGGAAGACTACCAGGACAATCCTGTTTTCTCGTAAGTCTGAAGGACGTTTTTGAATCTCCAACTCCATTTAATTCATAAAATATTCTCATCTAATCTGTTTCAATTGTCCTTGACTTTCAGTTTTTTATATGATAAGAGCAGTACGGATTATCTCTACTACAAAAAGAGAGTTGCAGAATTAAAAAAGGATATTCTAAAACCTGAGAGCACCTCAAATAATGGTAAGATAACCTTCTGGCAATCACTCTTTTGTCTCTCTTTTCTCCTCTTTCTGAAATACTCAGTAAATACATAGTTAGCACCATGACATATAGCATTGTCAGTTTCATTTACAGTGAACCGTCACAAAATGAACTCAAAGGGACATCCACAAACATTATGATGAACTACAGCATTGTTTGGTTACTATATTCCTAAAGTAAAGATACATCACTCTAATAGAATTCACCAGCAACTGACCAGTAGGATGACGAACAGCATTGCTCTATACCAGTGTTGTGTCTCCATACAAAGGTAAATCTTCCATTATTGGTGTTTAACCACACAAATAAATGAATAAGTATACATACACATCAGTTATGTCTCTCATTTATATTGCTTTCCACTCTTACGGACATAATATGCAAAAATACATATTTGAATAGTTCAAACCTATATTTTACTTTTAGAAAGAATAATGAAATGTAGTTTAGGGCTATTTTTCTCTCTCATATTCTGTTGTGTTTAATAAACAATGTTGTATTTTGTCTTTGATTTAACAAATGCTAACCCAACACTGTTTAGCCAGTAACTTGAGACTTAATTGTATACATTGTTCAATGTTAAGTTGCGGCTTGATGCTTCAGAAGCATGTAAGGTTGTCATGTCCTTGACAGCATATACAAGCTGCAAAGTGTGTTATGGAGCCTCTCTGGGCTTTATATGATAATTGTTTCAGTGAAAGTGTCACATCCATTCAGTTCCCCATTCACCACCAATGTCCCCCTTGCTCCTCCTTCCTCCTTCCTCTTCTTATCCCCTATTAGCTCTAGACTGGTGATATATGAAGCCAGTTGAGTATGGTACAGTAGTAGGGTGTGAATTGAGCCCCAGTACTGATAGCCTGCTTAAAGTCTTCCCCCCAGTAGACGCGGAAACCCAGCAAGTGGCTGAGAAGCTGGCCAGGTTTGTGGCTGAGGGTGGCCCTGAGGTGGAAACAATCGCTGCCGAGCGAAACAGGGACAACCCTGCCCTCAGGTCAGTCACCATATTTATGTATATATTATCTGTCAGACTTTCACTTTTTACTCTGACTTGCATTTTTTAAACTGAGCCTACTTTCTTACTTTAAACTGGCTAATGGAACGTTTACCCAATGAACATCTCTTCGTCTGTGCTGTACTCACACTAGATTCTCCCATTCCTCCTTTAGTTTTTTATACGACCCACATAGTCCAGCCTACCATTTCTACAAAGACAAAGTACAAGAGTATCGCGCTGCAGCCTCCCAGACCTCCTCATCTCATGTCGGACAGTCCAGCACAGACCTTCAGCGACAGGTTGCTCCTCCATTACCAGGAAGCTCTCCAATGCTGAGCCAAACATCTCAACCCAACAGCCAGGAAGCAGATACCCCGCCTGTCAAACGGAAGAGAAAGAGCAGATGGGGTGCAGAAGATGACAAAGTCGAAATCCCAGTTCCTACCATCATCGTCCCGCAGGAGATGAATGTTCCAGACCCTAACCAACCCAGTCTGTCAGGTACAAAGTCTTGTTTAAATTCTGTGTATATGTGAGCGCATGTATGTAAGGCCTTTTGTCAATGTTGGGTATACAGTTAATATGAGACCATCATAGAAAATATACCCATACAGGATATACATTTTTATCTTACTGTGACTCTCTTTCATAAAGTTTTCATCATTATCAGAGGAGTGGTACTCCAGTTAGAATTATTCCTACAAATGCACCTATTTGCATAAAAGATTTTGCTTCAGTGTTGTCTGATCCATAGGAGTATCAATGACTATATAAGGCTGTGGTGATGTGTGTTTTAGCTCAGGAGCTGCGAGGTCTTGGTTATAAGAAGGGGAAGCCGCTTGGTCTCGTAGGTGTGACAGAACTTTCTGAGGACCAGAAGAAACAGCTCAAAGAACAACAAGAGGTACAAAAAATATAGTTCACTAAGTTAAAATTAGATGACTTGACTGAACTCAACCCACAAACGCATTTAACTTAACACCCTATGTAATGTTTATTTAGTTTTCCCTGTAGAAGAGTCGTCAGATCACTAGTACCTATCACCTATTGTGGGTATAAAGTTATGTGTTGCAAAATGTGTGTTTTCTCACACACTTTGTAGATGCAAGAGATGTATGATTTAATCATGAAGCACAAGCGGGCAATGGCAGACGTGCAAGTGATGTGGGAGAAGGCCATTAGAGAGCACCAACATGAATACGACAGCGATGAAGAAGTGGACCAGAGGGCTGGCACTTGGGAGCATCGTTTAAGAAAAATGGAAATGGAGAAGACCCGTGGTAAGGACAACCACCATAAAGTAATATTGTTTTTATTTTCTGAAGTTTTATCAGCCGTTGTGAATGTTGTTATGGGCTTAAGTCTTGCTGAAAAAAAGGGTTTTTTGTCACCAACTTTTTTTCAGATTGGGCAGAATCTCTGACAGATATGGGCAAAGGTAAACACTTCATTGGAGACTTCCTGCCTCCTGAGGAGCTGGAGAAGTTTATGGAGACGTTCAAGGCACTGAAGGTCAGCTGTCCTCTGAAATGATTTACCCTCTATAGCAGCAAGGAAGAATTATGCTGTTTCACAACTACTATATATGCCTCTATCCATGAACTTCAGTTTCACAGTAAAAGATTAGATTTAGATTAGTAAGTAAAAACGTTTTTTTCAAATGAGACACACCCTTTTGCTACTTTGTGACGGACTTTAGGCAACAAATACCTGCTGTTCGATTATAACCTTTATATGCAGCATCTAGTCAATCGAGGTTCAGCTGTCTTTAAACAAGATTGTAGTCATCCATCCATGCTTCTATTTCCAAGCTCCTCATTCAGCTCAGGATCAATGTGGTAACAGAGTCAGAAGTGAGCCAGGTTACTTCCCGTTTCCTCCTAAAAGATCACCAACACAAACTGAATTGCCATTTGTTTATGGAAACTCATTTTAGCCCGATTTTGTAAAGAAACCACACGTCTTATCCCTTTTTAAAGAACCAGTGTTTAGGACTCAGAATTTTCTTGTGTATAGACAAAGTCCCTTCTAAAGCAGTGTGGAATTGTGAGTTAAGAACAGACTTTGCAGTGACCAAAAAGTAGAACAAAAACTCCACTTTGTT
>CAAKHC010019422.1:30901-59054 GCA_901007825.1 Macroramphosus scolopax | reverse complement strand
TGTTTGGGCGTTTAGCGAGTTTAATTTTGCATTTGTGAAGCTCAGAACATTTTTTGTTTCTGAGATTAATGGCAGAAAGTATGTCCGAATTCATCCATGGTTCCGAGCGGGTTTTGACCCTGACGGTTTTCATGGGAGTTGTAAACTTGTAGGCAGTTTAATAGAAAATACTCTTATTCTGTTGTTTCTGAGACCAGCGGATACAGGCGGCGGAAACATACACTGAGTGTTGTTTTTTCCTTCGTCTTCCCCCATCAGTTGTTTCTTCTACGCTACGGGAGGGTCTACTCATCTACTTCTCTCCCTACCAGCTCTGACCTTTCATCGTTTGTGTTATACAGCTGGCCAGGGTGAAACGGTGTCAGGTTACATCAACGTTTAGTGATTACTCACTTCCTCTGCAGTATTTCCAGTAAGTTAAAATCCTTCTGGACCGCCCTGTCACATGACTGAATAATGTTTAACTTGAAGCTGTCGCTGGCCAGATGAGTAACGGGTGCATTTATGCACACTGCGTCATTTTATTGTTACGCTTCTGACGTCCACTGGTCCATAAAAGGGTCTCTGCTGCCCCCTGGTGAACAGTTAGAGAAGCGGCTCATTCTTAATTATCACAGACGAGTAGAGAAAAACTGTCCATGATGTTCCTTTTGTGTTGCAGAGCTTTCAGTGCATTCACATGTTTAAATGATCATGTTGATTTGTCTATGCCCTTTATATTAAACAGATAAACCAAGATAATTTGTTTCTAGCCATTTGTTTCTTCACTTTTATTGAATATATGAAAACAATTACAAATGGGAAAACCAGAAGAAAATTATTAGCATTGATTCCACAACAGAGCGTTTTAATGAAAGCCTCTTGCATCCCAGCTGCTGTTGAAGCACTTCAGAGTTCACACTGCTGTTGGTGCTCAGAGTAAGTCCTAATTTCAGGAAAGATTTTATTCAGCATTCTAAAAGACCCAACAACACACTCAGCTCTGAGCACTTCACTGACTTACTGGATTATATCCTCAGTATTTAAAGGCGATTGTTCAACCAGTGAGACATGACAAGGCTCAAGACAGAATTAAGTGTCATGGTACTTCATTTTGTTTGTCAATAACAGACTGAAGATGAAGATGCTACGTCTAGATGCAAATATATGATGAAACTTTTGGACCACAAGCACACACATCACAAGTAGTATCTGCTATCCAAGGCCGTAGTGAATGAGAGTAACTCATACTTCATCAAGTACATACAGTATAATTAATCATGTTTATTGTACATTTAGGCAATATTTAAATACTTAAAACTTCCCCCTGCAGCTTTACAGTAACATGTGCGTTTCAAAATACAATCACATCAATAGCCTGTTGTCCAAGATGAAAGAGAAGCTCGAGTATAAGAAAGCAATGCAAAACTAGGAAATGAGAGTGTGGTGTCTTCATCATCAAAAGCAAAGCTCAAGTTATACTGCTTAGGATATTTGTTCTTCAATTTGAGGTAATCCACTTATCTGGAGTGACAAATGATAAATACAAAACCAGCTCAAGCTGTTAAAGAGCTCACAGGTCCCAAGTTGAAATCTATCTGCAGGAAACAGATTGAACAAGGCGGACCACAAATGAAGGAGGAGAGCATTCATATTTTAATCTACTCTAGAAAGGACACACATGTGCAACTGAAAGCATAATTTTTCCCAAAATGTCATCTCTATTACAGGAGAAGTGCCTCCTTAAATAGTCGAGAAATGAACATGTACAGAGTAAGGTAGAAGAGTAGAGGCTCTTAGTAAGAGCGGATGGCCGGCGGGACGTGGGCGCAGTCCTGCTCATCCAGAGAGTGATCAATGACAGGGCGGTACTCCAAGGTCACCTGAGATTGCACAAAAGTAAGAAGACATTACTGACAATACTGATAATTTAAATCCACAGTGGTTACTGGAAGAGCATCACAACACACCTTTCCAGTCTTAGGGTCAACGTAGGACATGGTGTGCTTCCTCCAGTGGTCATCATAGGCCTTCTGCTCCTGACCCTGCAAGGGCTTTGAGTAATCGTACTCATCTACACGGTCCTGAAATACAACAGAGTGGAATCACGTCAGGAGAGTCTGGATGAAATTAACAGATCATTTGTATTTCTACAATTATTTACAGATACATAAAACAGTACAAGGCGAGTTTGGACAGAGAAAAATAGAGAAGAAACAGTTAAAAAGGTATAATGCTAAATAAAAAGGAAAATGTTTAACTATGGTAACCCTGACCTTGAAGTCCTCTCTGGCGTGAGCTCCTCTGCTCTCCTTCCTCTGCTCAGCTGAGTTGATGGTCTGGACAGCGTTCAGCATCAGATTCTGCAGCTCCAAAGTTTCCACAAGGTCGGTGTTCCACACGATGCCTTGAGGGGAGAGGAGAGAGAGAGAGAGAGGGGGGGTCGATTAAGCTTACCATCTTACAATACATCAAAAAATACTCCAACAACTACTACGCAGAATGTTGCACTACCTCTGTCAAACGTCTTGATGTCATCCATTGTTTGGTAAATGGCGTCCATCTTCTCGCATCCCTCCTTCAGAACAGAGCCGGTACGGAACACAGCAGCATGGGCCTGCATGGTCTGGATGGAGAGGCAGAGAGAAACGGACCATATGACGCACGCGTGTGCACAGAAGAAATATTAAATGGTCTGATTTGTATAGTGCTTTTCTACATAAATGATGCTCAAAGCTCTTTATGAGGTTTCCTCATTCACTGATGGTGGAGGGCGTCATGCAGGGTGCCCACTTAGTCATCAGGAGCAATTAGCTCTCCAGTAACTTGCTCAGGGACACTTTGATTAACTCTAAATGGACTGGCGATCAAACTAGTTGTGCAGAGTTCATAGTAAACAACTGTACATCTGCGATGAGCTTAAGCCATGAGAGCAAATGGAGAGTCGTGTGCAACAATAGCAACTTTTGTTTGGGTTTTTTTACATTTTCAGATGTTGGTAATCCAACTAGAAATTGCCATGTGTAAGTAATTACCCATTTTGGAAAGATGTTATCTGTTGTGAACACATGAATGAATGACAAAATCCAAATCCTTCCTTTCACTCATGTTCTTTACTTTTCTTCTTTCTAGTGAGTCGTAAATCAGTGAACAATATGAACACATAATTGTCACAATGTGCAAGACCCGTTTGCAGGTTGGTCGTTGTGCACATGTGTGTGTTTGTTTGTGTGTACCTTCTGCATGTTGAGCCTGATCTCAGAGGTTCGCAGGCTTCCATTGGCAAACCTCAGCTTATCCAGGTTGGCCACAGACTCCTCTCCTGCACTGGCTTTCAGAGGGGACAGTTTCTCTCCTGCAGAGAAAACACAACCCCAGTGTCAGCAGTGAGGCCAAACTGTCCATGTAGACCATATCAACCATGTAACAACATAGTAGGGATACTTTCCTGCCTTTTGAGCATAATGAATCCTAAATAAGCAAAGTATTTGGAGTCAATGTCACATAAAAATAATCTGAATCCTCACAGTGATGAGGTCTCACCTGGTTTGTGTTCCTCTGCGATGGTGAGGGCGCAGGCTCTGCCGAACACCACGAGATCCAGCAGAGAGTTGGCGCCCAGCCTGTTAGCACCATGAACACTGGCGCAGGCTGACTCACCGCAGGCGTACAGTCCAGGAACCACCTTGTCCACTCCTTTGTTATGAGTGATCACCTGAGGGGGCGAGGGAAAGCGAGTTGGTAAAGCTTGTGATGGGGGGTGCCCCCAATACTTAAAGTGAGTGAGGCTGGGATTTGTGCTACCTACCTGCCCCTTGTAGTTTGTGGGTATTCCACCCATGTTGTAATGTACGGTGGGCAGTACAGGGATGGGCTCTTTGGTGACGTCGACTCCAGCAAAGATCATAGCAGTCTCTGAGATACCAGGCAGCCTGGTGGCGAGCTGCTGAGGCGGCAGGTGGTGAAGCTGCAGGTACACGTGATCTTTCTCTGGACCCACACCCCTGAAGGCAATACGACGCAAAACTTACTCAGACGGCTCTTTCTGCTATTAAAAGAAAAATGTTTTTTTTCTTTTATGTACGTACCTGCCCTCTCTGATCTCTATGGTCATTGAACGGGACACCACATCCCTGGAGGCCAGGTCCTTGGCGTTAGGTGCGTAGCGCTCCATGAAGCGCTCTCCCTCACTGTTGATCAGGATCCCTCCCTCCCCACGGCAACCTTCTGTGATCAGGCAACCAGCTCCATAGATCCCTGGAAGGAGTCAAATGTTGAATTGGGAACTCCTGTATGCAGTTTGCTAAATTCAAGTGATGTGTTTCAATAATCCCCAGAGCTTTAGTGTTTGGACACCATCAACCATCTATAAAAACCATGCTGGCACTTCATCAAATGATAAGTGACAAGTCAACTTACTTTGGCATTTGCACTTTAATTTTACAACAGAAGTCCTGGATTGTTGGAATATTGCGTGGTTTTATTGCTCATATCTAACTATTGTATTAGTTCATTCTCTTGCAAAAAGCTCAAACATAAGTTATTTAACTACTTCTAATATAATATGGTTACACTCCATCAGGCTCAAGCTACTGGTTTTACTGTTCTATAATATTGTTCAATAAAAACATTTTAAATGTGTTAATTGTGTAGCTCAGCGTTCAGCAACCTCCCATCGGCCACGTGACTGGGATGCTTCATACATAAATGAGGCGTCTGGTGTTACATTTAAAGCAGGAAACAAAACAAAGAGGACTACTTGTCTTGGTTGTAGTATGGCCTATTATCGGAGCTCAAAGTCTGCAACAGAGAGTATTTCAGACTGCCACATTCACTCTGAAAGTTCTCTTTACTGGCATTGTACAGTCAGACTACACAACGAAATTCATCATCTGCATTTAACCCTTCCTCTAAGAAGCAGCGGGCAGCCACGTGCAGTGCCTTTGGACTAGTTCTTTCTACCAGTGCCTCAGTCAGGGACACTGACAGAAGCCCTAATTCCTTACAACCACAACAAGGGGAGAACATGCAAACTCCATACAGAAAGGACCTGGGACTTGTACCCCGGACCCTCTTGCTCTGAGGCATCACTGAGCCACAGTCGAACCTTCTCTGAATCAGCAGTATTGTATAAGTTCGAAGTCCTTTGAATATACACAAACCAGATATTGTTGGAGCAAACAGAACAAAAGCAAACATGTTAATTAAGCTTGCCAAAGTAGTCTGTGTTTCTAGTGTTCTGACATACAGTGAGCTTAAACACTTCTGTAGGAAGTTGACTTAATGTGTGTCTTTGTCTCACCAGTGGGATGGAACTGTACAAACTCCAAATCCTGGCAGGGCAGACCAGCTCTGGTGACCATTGCATTTCCGTCACCTGTGCTAGTGTGAGCAGATGTGCAGCTGAAATAGGTCCGTCCATAGCCCCTGAAAACAAAGGAATTCTTTGTAACACATACACAGATGAAAAACGTTTTGTGTCACAAACGCTATGCTACGCTATGTTAGTTAAATTGGCGTAGCTATCGATTACAACAAAGTGTCTACCTTTTCTGTTTAGTAACAGCGGAGTGTTTCTTACCCAGTAGCGATGACAGTATTCTGGGACCTGAAGCGGTGGATAGATCCGTCCTCCATGCAGAGAGCAATCACTCCTTTACACTCACCATCTTCCATCAGCAGATCCAGGGCAAAGTACTCCACAAAGTAGCTGGTGTCATAACGCAGCGACTGAAAATGAGACAGAAAAGCAGACAGACACATGAAACACACCATGTAGGTTTGTGGGTCCATGTGGTTAAATTACACTCCACAGAAAACATGTTGTTACTGAAAACATGAGGAAGAAAGTTCTGTGTGTCTACCTACCCTGCCGTAAAGTGTATGTAGTAGGGAATGTCCCGTCCTGTCTGCTACACAGCAGCAGCGATGGGCCTGGCCTCCTTTCCCATACTTGAGACTCTGTCCTCCAAAGGCCCTCTGGTAGATCTTGCCATCGTCTGTGCGGCTGAACGGCATTCCAAAATTCTCCAGCTAGAAGAGATATCATGAGTTTGTGAACTGCTGTTTGTGTTCCCTGCAGGATGTGCCTTTTATGTTTCTATTCATTTAACAAAAATAGATTCCTAAAATCAAACCAGCTAAATTTGAACCTTACAAATGTGAAGATTAGAAGTAGGCAACATGTACCAGCTATATACGCCCCATCAATGGTTATTGTTTGACAGTTTAACGTGAGTGCGTGAAGTGAAAACCAGATAGATTTAGGGGAAGATCACTGTTTAGGTTTAAATAAAACGCTGCATTCTACGATTGTGCATGCGTGACTCACATCCGCAGTTTACTCAGTGACAGACATCAAAAACATTGTCTAGTGAGGAAATGTGATTGGAAAAATAGCAATTAATTTCTCAGAGGTCCTTATGTTTATTCTACAAATGACACCACCTAACCCAAAGTAGTCATCCGAACTTACTTCCACTACAGCTGCAGGAGCCTGTTCTGTCATGTAGTGGATGGCATCCTGGTCTCCCAACCAATCAGATCCCTTCACTGTGTCGTAGAAATGCCACCTCCAATCATCACCCTCCATGTTCCCCAGAGCTGCGTTAATTCCACCCTAAACAACCAGGTTGATATTGAACAATTCAATACAATTGAAACAAAACAATGTAATTGCTTTTTATTTTTGCTTGAAGCCTTGAAAACATTAAAATAGAAAAAGGTCACATTATTAATTTCAGAATGATGAAATTCTGCAGAAAAGAATGACCGTGAAATAATAATAAAGAACATATGATGTGTTGTCATACCTGTGCTGCGACAGTGTGAGACCTGGTGGGGAATAGCTTGGTGACACAGGCAGTGTTGAAGCCAGCCTCGGACAGGCCAAACGCTGCCCTAAGTCCCGCTCCTCCAGCTCCAACCACCACAGCATCAAACTCATGATCAACCACTGGATACTGAGTAGAGATCTGAAAATAATAAGGAAAAGAAATCAATATTAAATTTTAACACAGAGAAGTTTGCACTTGAGGGAGACTGAAGACCAGTTCTAGGCCATGATTAAAACAATACAGCCACTAGATGCTGCAGGGGACAAAATCAATTATCACAGACTCACATTTCTATCTATGTACATAGTGTATCCTATCATGCTTCCATAACAATAGCTGCATTAAATACTTCTCAGAATTACACAAACTAACTCACATCATCGGATACTTTGGCATTTTTCTTCTTGCCATAGATGGAGAAGTGAAAGTTCCTTGAACCTTGGGTTGCAGTAGCAGGGACCTAACGGAGAAGAAAGAGTTTCACTATTTAGGATTTTCACACATTGATATCTAAGAGCAACTGCAAAAGTTTATAGTGCACTTTGTATAAAATATATTCTTTAAGAGTCTATTGTGCCAGAAAAAAAGATCTTCAGTTTAAAGTTGGATATGAAGTTATTATCATTGTTACCTCCTTTAACATTATGCTAGCTAAGCAGATACAACTGTTTTCCACGAGCACAAAGTAACGTTAATCTGCTTAAACAAGTTAAAATATCAAATTTTATAAATTGCATTGGCAAACACTGGGTATACTGTCAAACAGAACTGTTACATGTCGTTAAGAAGGACTCAAAATAACCGTTTCTTTACGATGATAATGTCACATTGAAACACCGTAAGCTACATAACACAGGTTACGCAAGTCAGAAGCTGGAGGTTACGAAAGCTTAAAGTGCAGCAAAATGTTTTATTCTACTTACAGCAGACTGACTGTCTGTCAATTTAGTGTATGCATATTTAATAAAAGATCTCATATTCGGGGGTGAATACTCACTGCTTTAGTTGTGGATAATATCCTCCTGGAAAGGAGTCGGGAGGCAGCCTGAACACTCGCCATGTTGTCAGCTGAAGGACCGATTCTGAGGTTTAGGGGAGGATCTCATAATGTGTTGCACTGGACCAAACCACTCTCTGAAAATGGGGGTAATACTTAGGTTATATTTAAATACAAACCTCAAATAACATCTACTAATGTGTTTTCAACTGTAAAATCAGTTACAGATTTGCTTATAATCCAAATATATACGCACAGATGTTATATTCAACACTCAATAGGTCTATATTTTTGTAAATTCACAGGAAATTCCCTCGCCGGGAATATGGACTGCCAACGCGTAAAAATTGTATAATCGGGCCGTGCAGGAACAAATGTATAAGTGACCTAGACTTTACCTTCAAGGTGAGATTCAGCACCATATTTCTAACAAACAATCGCTGACTTTTCGGACTCGCAACGCTATTATGCCCAGTATTATTTTTGTATTAAATACTCTAGCGAGCATGACTCCGCAAGCTAAAATGTTGGCTAGCACGCTAGCTCATAGTTAGCCTTGTTTGGGGTTAGCTTGGCTTTGAGACTTCAAGTCAAGTCAGGATGGTGCACTGCTGTCGCTTCATTACTCAGTGTTTTGGGAAATGCAAATAACGTAAAACTTTATGGTAAATGTGCTTGCACAATTTCTCTGAAACACTTGTCTAAATCTCACAAATACTGCCCAGACATTTGAATGTTTTTAAATTGATTGTTTATCTGTTAATCTAACCGTATTGCAAGATTAATAAAAGCTGGATAACTTGTTACCTGCGCTTTGATAGACTGAATTATTAACTTCATGCTTATGTGTTTGTTCTTGTATAACCAACTAACTATTGCTCCATTCTGCAAATAAATAACGTTACCTAATGGTGTGAATGAAAAGAACCTGTAACTCCACATTTATCATAATGTAAAGGAGACAGTTGTCAGTAATATTTATTGTGTGCGTGTTCGTGACAGCAGATTCCATGAACAACTTGAACGACCCCCCCAGATGGAACATTGAACCAGACCCCAGAGGAAGGGGGGCGGGAGCCGGTGATGGAAACCAATGGAACTACGCACTGCTGGTCCCAATGCTGGGACTGGCTGCTTTTCGTAAGTTATCTGAGAAGGTGTAAAGAATGTGTTTGAGGATGAGGTAACAGACAGAGCAAGGTCACTTTGGTGTGGTTTTGAATTACAGATGAATTTTTAAAGTCAAAATTAGTTTGTGTGAGATTTCTTTCTGTAGTCTTCATTAGTCGCTCCCTCTATGGTGAATCAGGAGTCTTGAATGTACTGTACTTCACTGTTTTTGCAAAATCAGGCCACATAGATTGATTGAAATCATCCAACATTGATTGATGACCAAAGATTATATGCTTTCTGCTTTGGTGCTTGGCTAAAATAAATCTTTGAAAAATATTTTCAAAGATTCTGGATAATATCTGCTGACATTCTACTGGAAAACTTTTTTAACCCTCTCAATTTTTGGAGACAAGCAGGTGCCTCATCATAATGAAAAGATAATGAAAATAGAACTTAAAATTGTCTTCTGAGTGGCATCGTGTGTTGTCTCCTCAGGTTGGATCTGGACTAGGGAGTCACAGAGAGAGATCGAGAAGGTCAAATCCCAGTATGACAAGGATGTGTCTGTAATAAAAAATGAGATGGAGTTACGGTACCGGGACACTCTGACAGAAAGGTGCAGGGCAGCGGCTATGCTAGAGCTGGAGCTGGAGAATGAGAGACAGAGGGTGAAGGGCTACAAGCAGGCCCTGGTGTCACAGAGCCAGCAGCTAATGGAAGAACGGAAACAGTTACAGAAGGTAAATTCTGTTTTTGTTCCCTATTTGAACATCTCTGTCAGAGTGCAGGCTTCCTTGGTAACCTGTAGCCTCTCTTTCATAACGCAAAGCTCTATCTTCTTCCTCATAAGGAGCGCGAGAGTTTGGAGGAAGAGAAGCAAAGGCAGGTCAAATCCGGGGCTGCAGGGGTTGTGCTGCATCAAGCTCTGGAAAGAGAGAATGACTGGCTCAAGAGAGCCACTGCCACTCTGGCGGAGCTCGAGGGTCAGCTTGTGGAACGCCAGAATGCCTACTGTTCCATCATCCGACCTCGAGATCACCGGCTGGAGATGGAGAAGAACATGCTGCTTAAGGTCGTCAAAGAACCCATCGGGGAAGAATTGGATCTAGAGTCTGACCTGAAAGATATTTTTAAGAGGGATAAGCATTGTGCGGATCCGCTAAACATGGACAAGAGGAAAAATGGAAGTCTCATGTGGGTGTATCTCAAGTTCTGGCAACTGCAGGTCACTGTTGAGAAACACAAGAGAGCTGAAGAAGCCATTCTAGGAGGGAAAATTCAGTCTCACACAAAATGACAAAAGATTCATCTGACTTTGGGGAACACTGAAACTGTGTTGATCAGGAATGGAATATGCATGAAATCTTCAGTCACAAGGTCATAGGGATCTTATGTAAACACGCACATAGTAACCACAAAAAGATAGTATTCAACATCTGTCATGGGTTAAATGCACTATAGTCATTCAGCTGGTATTCACATTGGATACAAATTAGAAGGTTAAAGTAATTGAAAACGTAGTTTTTCCATTGAAACAATTGAACATTTTTGTGAGAACATGTGAGTCAATTTAACTCGCATTCTAAATGTGCCATGTAGCCTAGTTAAAGCTGTGTGACTTAACAAATGGGTCTTTGTGATATGAATTGAATCATTTTCCCAGATTAGATGTGGTGATACACGTCTCTATTTTCAGACCTAAAATAATATCAATAATCAAATGAAAAATACAGCGATGTTGCAAAATTACCACAAATCAAAGAACATGTTTTGGTGTCAAGGTCTGATTTCGGTCGAATGTGTTGAAAGTGGCATTCATATTTTTATTAACGGTTACTGGGAATCTTTATCATGACAATCATCGACCGACCAGCACCCTTTCCATAATTTGCCTTTTCCTGCTTTCAGGACATTTCTTATCACTTTCTGCTATTTTGTCATATGATAGATGAACTACTATGAAGGCAACAAAAACATGTCTGTCTCTGGTTTGAATATCTGTCAGGGAAGCGGGAATCTTCTGACATCTGAAGTCGAATACTGGAAGAGAGTACAAAGTCATGTTTACTGCTGAAACATCTTACCACATTAATACAACTTAAGTAGTCAAACGGTACTCTTTTATTTCACTTTACTCACCTGTAATGAGGCTTCACCAAATCAAGGTTATGAATCCTCTCTGTACTGTTTTAGTTTTGACAAAAGCCTGGTAAATAACTGCTTCATATAGTATTCAGATGTACAGAAACTAAACAACTGCAGTCCTCCTAATAAATCTTTGGTTGAAGAACTTCATAGTAAAGTATTTCTATATTCAGTATATATGTAAATGTATATATTGGTACCAGTGAAAAGTTTGACCACTACTCACTGAATGCACAACAAGTTTCACTTTATCTTAGATACATTTTGATCCAAAGATGTATGACTTCCATTCTTGAAATAGTTTTTTAGACAAATATAAATAGTGAAGTAGATTCTTATGTATCAAGGAATTTTTATTTTTATTTCAAAATGAGGAAAAATGTATAAAAAAAAGAAGCTGTGAAGCTCATAATGAAGAAATCTAAAAAAAACGTGGAGTACATGTAACACTAATACGTAATTATAACCTCACCATAGTGCATGACAGTTTTGTAGCTCTTAATCAGACAGGACAATTTCATTATATGTCCTTAATTCCTTATAAAACTGTGCAAAATGAGGCTCCAAAAGTTTTACCTCTACCAATGAGGTCTTTAACATATAAAGAAGATTTATTAATTCTACTTTCTAGGCATCTGGCACCTCTGTTTATGTGGAGGAACAAGCGGCTCAAAATGTATGTCAGTTCTGATTCCAAGATGTGTTTCCATAATTCTTCATTCACTTTCAGTGAATGGATGGATGTGAAGGACAGCTAGAAAGCATGTAAAAACACTTTGACATACACTGAACTTTTTAGTTCATTCTCTCCACTGCGGATTCTTTGAAGAAGTTTATATTCACCATTAGACTATACATCTAAAAATGAAAGCATTGGCATTTACACTGAATGGTCCCTGTTATTATAGAAAGTGAACAAATAAGATAGAAAAGTCTTTTTTAAATAACGGATTTATTGTCAAACACAAAATGTGCTTATTGGGAAGGATAACCAATGACAAAAAAGGCTGTTTTCTAAATACAGTTGTGATGAGAACAACTGTAGTAAGTTTGAAGAGTATCATGCAAATTTCACAACAGAGTTTTCAACTCGTATGTACATTTCCATCCACATTATTCACTTCACTCACAGGGCTCGGATTTGTCGTTTCACATTTAGTCTGCACAACATAACATTTCCGAAATAAAAGACTGTTGAGAAGAATCCATGTGTATCTGACCAGAGTGTCCAAATGCAGGTGTGATCAACATCTGGAATAACGCAGCTTCATCGGCTGAACCAGGCAGGCCGCTTCCGGGGCCTCTCCACTATCCTCTTGTCTTCGTCCAGCTGGCTTAGTGTCTCGCCCTCATACATGATGACAGTCTCCACAGACGGGGCCCTAAGAGGACCACCTTCTATCTCTTTTATCTGCTGACGGATCTTAGCAGTCTCCTTGCAAACTTTAACATAACAAAAGCCGCAAAGGATATGTTTCTGCTTCAAGTGTCCACACTCAGGACACGGCTCTATGTTCGTCTGAGAGGGAGAGAGAGAGACAGAGAGAGAGAACGTTACTGTGGGTCAAGTAATGTCATGGAGACATGTAATTATCCAAAATAAAATTTGGCTTCATTAAACTGTAATTTCTTATTTCTTCATTAGGTTGCTTACTGAATTTGATTAGAGTTCTGAGATTCGTTGTTATTTTCTCAAGTGTATTTCTTGTACTAAGCAGTTCTAATTGAAACTGCCTACAGCAGGGTTTGTGGCTAACTGCTACTGATCAAAAGCCCAGGGTTACTGAATTGATCTAAATATGGATTAATTGATTTGAATAATAAGTTTTGATAGTCATCTGATAATCATCTAACGATGCAATGTAGATAACGAACTGACGGATTATTAAATTAGTTATTATGACTACTGAAAACAACATGAACAAGTCCATCTGTCACAATAAACAACTCAACATATCAGTGGCTGAGCTGGATTAGTATCTTCTTCATCACTGATGTTAAAGAATCTGCCTGCATACACTATTTCATCACTGTGATACGATCTTCTGCAGAATCTATTCAATGAGTAAACATTTGATTATATATTTGGGAAGCCACGATGTGGAGATGTTTGTAACTTGATGTATTAAAACACTTGATGTATTAAAACAGATAGAAAGGAACCAGAAGCAAGACAGAATTTAAAATTTAAGATGATTCAGTGGTCGTGTTAAGCGTACCTGGACTTTGAGGAGTTTTTCAACAGCTCTCCTCCTGGTTCGGTTGACCTCTATGGTGCGTCTCTTCTTGGGTGCTGCCATCCACAGGAAGCCATCCTGGAGGCCAGGGGGTTGCTCCAAACTCTGCTCCTCCAGCTGGTGCTCCTGCTCGATCTGAGGAAGGAGGCTAGGGCCATTCACTGCCAGTGCTGGAGCTACGTAAAGCAAAAAAAGAGTCAATTTCACCCCAGAGTCAAAAAATACAACTATAATATTTTATGTGGGCTATACCTTGGGTGGAGGTAGGAAAATAAAATGTGTCAGATTACTCTGTGCGTATGTGTTTGTGTCATGGGTGTAGCAGAAGAAGGACAAGTCAATATCTGTCCCCACACACTTCACAGTGAGGACAGATTATAACTGGCTAAGGATATACTTTCAGGATAACAGATTTTAGATCATTCATACAAACAATAAAAACATTCATTTCACTATTGAACCATCTGCCCCCATCACTTTTGAAGCTATTGCTAAATCCCTGGTTTGTGTGAATGACAGCAAATAGACAGACTGAATTAGCATGATTAGCAGTAGCAGTCGCTACCACCCCGGTCTCCCGACATTTAACTTACCCAAGTGTCTGTTAATTCCCGCCGCCTGCAGAAGTCTGCTTTCAATGTGTAGCAAGGAGCGACTGAGGCTTTGCACTAAAGCGGCTAAATTAATCATTTTATCTTGCTGATACGTTTCCTTTCCTTCAAACATGCCATTCAGTTCACGGTCATTTAGGAAACGTCTTCTTCTACGTAATCTTTTTCTTCGTTCATGTGTATTGGCGGTAGGAAAACAACTAATTAGTGCATTAGCGCCATCAGCTGGTGTGGAGTATATACTACAATGTCTAGTATTTGCTTAGAAAACAACTCATATCTTCACAATCATAGATTGTCATAGTTTATCAGATCGATTAGCTTCATACGTTTCAGATAGCAGTGTGTACAATTTTTGTATGTATAAGCCTATTATTATTGTTATTATTACCTCCCACAACCTTATTGCCTGCAGATTACCCAAAACCACTGGGCCGATTATTGTCAAAAACTTGCTCTGCTTAACTATTCAAACAGTTACATTAAAAAAAAAAGAAAATGTCTTCACTTCCAATTTAGACAATGTTCTTTTTGTCACTTGGTTGTTGTAAATGTGTTATCTCTGTATGCTCTAATGTTACCAACTGTACCATAGTATGAGCTCATTTACAATACATGTCCATAGATATACATAAAACAATCAAGAAAATACGTTTGTGTGTGATGATGATATCATTAATAATGAGGATAATTTTCCCCCTGTATTATATAACCATCTCACTCAAAGTAGATGCTGCAGTTACAGAGGATGATCATGTGGATTTGAATTGAAACTCTGATAACTGCATCACATGATAGACCCGTGTGACACAATCCACAATATTCACAATGACTCATCTTTACTTTTCAATATGTCTTCTTCTCATGTTTTGTATCTTTATTTACATAAGAGATTAAATCTTTATACCCTTCCTTTTCAGAAAAAATACATATTTCAAATTGTATTGGTGTAGAATCAACAACCCAGCAGTACATGAAACAGTTAGCTCAACTTTAAATATAAGCAGTAAAAAGTCAACATTGGCTAATGTCATAAAATGTCCTACACAACATTCAGATGTTGAGAGCGATCATAAAGGAGAACGCAAGTCAGAGAAGAAAATGGACAAAAGCCAAAATAGTTTAGATACAATAACTTGTTCAAGCTGCTCCTCCTTGTTATCTGCTCTCCAGATGGATTTCTTTCTCTGTGTTGTTGTTGTTGCACCTTCAAGGAATCTGTTACATTTCTTCGGTTCAATTAATGGCCTTTTTACTTTCACACTTAAGACTCTGTGTTTGACTGTTGTCTCTCAAATGTGGACTGTTTGGGATGAAGATGCAAAGCAAGTGGTCCTTTGGCATCCGACAGGGTAAAGGCAGGAAATTAGATGAGATGCATGAAGCACACCTTTACCAGAGCCGTTCTCATATCTTGAATTTTTGTTCAGTTCTAGTCAACTGTGTGTAATTATTTGTTTTAGAGTCCCATCTGCAACTTGAAAATAATGTCTGTGACTGGTTGACATACGAAAAAATGTCATATGTGTCCAGAGGGGGACTGGCTATCTGGAACACTGATTGAAATCCCATTTGGCAAGACATTCTTTCAATAATCTTTTTAATAACAAACACCGCGGTACACATGTAAAAATATGATACATAAATAAGTAAGAGAATATGAGAGAGAGGCGTTGTCAGACCACTTCATACCTGTCCCTGATAAATCAGCAAGTGAGTGTTCAAATTTAAAAAAGTAACCCTGAAGAGTAACTCCCTCACGTATTAAGGTTAAAGTTATTAAATTGGCAATAGTATTATCTGTCTCTTTTCTGTGTTGAATAACGTTATACATTCTGTTCAAATATACTTTCACCATGAAACGCTGCACCATATAGCATGCATCTATCAGGGTTTCCCCACAGTGGTGGCCAGAAATCAGATTTGTAGTAATGACACCGTCTCTGAATGGCACCCTTGCCGAGCCTTAGGTGGCGGTATATATTTCTTATGTCGCTGAGCAACACAGAGTCGTAGTAGTAGAAGAAGGATAAGAAGAAAATGGCGGAACGTGGCTACAGTTTCTCCCTCACCACATTCAGGTAAACTTTGTTTAAATCGTAATGAATTATAAATAACATTCAAACTCGCGGCCTTTAGTAATTGGTGCTGAATAGTGGTTTAGTACAATTTATATACGTTTCTCGATTTTAACAGAGAAGGAATGATTTTGGAGCATCTGTTGTCAATGCACTGTCATTGCCGGGTGGTGCAATGAATCGGCTGCTAATGGTTAGCATGTCGGCTATCTGGTTGTAAATAAAACAGTCAACCGACTTTTTGCTTCTGTTATTGGTGATAAAACATTGCTGTATTTGTGAGTCAATTTCTGACCAGACCTAAACTGGCCAGTTTTTCTTGTTAAAACTCTAGAGAATAGCGTATTATAGTTTGCGTTACACTTGGCTAGCTAGCTCGGATGAGCCAGTTTTGTTAGCTTTTACTTTCAGTTTCGTCTTTCTTACATTATTTTATCGTTGTAGTTCTATCAACACGTCTTTATTTATATCACTTGTATTACTTTAATAATGTAGCATCCTGTATATCTGTCCACAGCCCTTCGGGTAAACTGGTCCAGATTGAATATGCCCTGGCAGCTGTAGCAGCCGGAGCACCTTCTGTTGGCATCAAAGGTAACAACTTTGTGAGCGCATTTCAACATCGGTCTTACTTTGAGATAAACTAAAACAGTTTGTTTCCCTTCCTTTCGAAAGGCTAAAAAAAAGTGGATGCATAACTGTTAATGTTATATACCGTGCTTTTTCCCTTTTGGACAATTTTTTTTTTCATATTAATAAAAGATGTGCCATTTTCTCAGACAGAAAATAAAGTTGGGACACTTATCGGACAGCATGTCATGACTAAGCATACCTGAAGATGATTTCGTGAAACTATTCTCTTTGATTTTTCAGCTTCCAATGGAGTTGTCCTGGCAACAGAGAAGAAACAAAAGTCAATTCTGTATGATGAGCAGAGTGTTCATAAAGTGGAGCCCATTACTAAACACATAGGCATGGTCTACAGTGGAATGGGGCCTGACTACAGGTGAGCATTCTTAGAGTTTTGAAATAAACAGAGCAGTTTTCTTTTCATATCTTCAGATCAGAGCAATGTTTCTGTGTGCTGTACACTAGGCTTTGAAGAAATTATCAACGGATTTTAAGGCATTTTGAACTAACTTGCTATCATAACTAAGATGCTGTACAAATAGTCTCTAGAGTATGTGCCCTACTATGCATTCGGTGGAATAGCACGTCTGCCCACTGAGCCCAGTTAATCAGCAGGAGTGGTGATTTGAATTTTAAGTGTAATTGCAAACCAGGTAACCATCTTCTTTTCCATGGACCAGTCACCCTGATGCTGTGTTTTCCATATGCTTGCTCACATAAACTTTGCTTTGCACTGCATAGGAGTTGTTAACATAATTCATGTGATTTGGATTTTGGTATTATAAAACTATTAATGGCATCATAATGCTGTATTTTTTACAAAGGTTTACTTCCTTTTTTTAGACTATTGTCCATGCTGGCATTCCACTGATGTGAAATAAAGAATAAAAAAATCCTTAATTAATAACAAAAACAATTAAAATTGAGAGAGAATCCCAGCTTAGTTTTTTTTGTTTTTGTTTCGCCGCTACACCCAGTGTGTAAACACAACAGGTTAATATCGAAGTCAGTAAAAGTTGTTGAGGTTAGCTCCATTTATCCGAGTCAATTAAATAATCTAGTCTGAAATTTTAGAATCACCTGCTGTAAAGCAACATTTATTTTAAATAAGGAAACACATACATTGTTGGTTTGCCTGTATGAGCTTTAGCCCTCTTCCTACAGAGAGTCTGTATGTACAAGTCCTACAGAGAGTCTGCATGTACAGTATCTATCTATCTATCCTATCCATCCATCCGTCCATCTAAGAAAAGGCTAATTTGTTCTGTCCTTTCAGGGTGTTGGTCCGACGAGCCAGGAAGCTGGCACAACAGTACTTCCTGGTTTACCAGGAGCCAATCCCCACAGGCCAGCTTGTTCAGCGAGTGGCCTCTGTGATGCAGGAGTACACACAGTCAGGGTGGGTATTCAACAGACAGAATAATACTCACAAGGCTCATAGGCACTAGCAGTTACATGCATTCTGTCCAAATTAATAGGGTCTAATATGTGATATTTCTCTTTCAGTGGTGTTCGTCCATTTGGGGTGTCATTGCTGATCGCTGGATGGGATGAAGACCAACCCTATTTGTTCCAGTCAGATCCATCTGTATGTTCTGTTGTTCATTTTCACTTTTGTAGAAAGAGAAATTAGCCTTGAAGCTGTTTAAAATTAAAAAAAATTAAATATAATGCTCATTAACAGTTAACACCATGCTAATTTAATGTACTCATTGTAAACAAATACTTATTTGCTGAGCTGTCTGGGTGATTAATTCTTGTTATTCTTCCCTCAAAGTATAGCAATCACTTGCATATCTAGTCTGAATGTGGCCAGGTCACTCTTCGTCTGGAGTGATTTCAATGTAAATATACTTTACACTCTGACAATTTGTTTCTCTTCTTCTTTTACTGACTGGCAGGGTGCATACTTTGCATGGAAAGCCACAGCAATGGGAAAGAACTACGTTAACGGAAAAACATTCCTGGAAAAAAGGTACAGGTTTACAATAAGAAACATTATCTTTCTGAGGTGAGATATGCTTGTCCTTTGCATAATATTACTTTAGTGGTTTAATCACCCACAGCATAGTAATACTATGGCTATCTCAATATGATTAAAACACAAGTATAGAATATTGTTTTGATACAATTTGGAGATACATTACATTGATAGATTGAAAGTTTTAGCATTGTTGTTTCTTTTTAAGCAAAAGTAAAATAAAAATCTTAAAGTTTGATCTAGAAATATGGCTGAAGATGAGGTGAAGCTTTATTGGAAGCTTTTAAAATCAGTTGCAGTCCCATCTCTTCATTCTTCACTATGCAATAGTTGACCACTTTGTCTTAAACTTCCAGGTACAACAATGATCTGGAATTGGAAGATGCCATCCACACAGCTATCTTGACATTGAAGGTATATTCTTTGTCATAAAATGACCGAATAATTAAATTCTGTCTCTAATTATAATAGAATTAACGTCTGTCATTTTCACTGCCCTATCTGTGTTTCAGGAAAGTTTCGAGGGTCAGATGACAGAGGAAAACATTGAGGTGGGGATCTGCAACGAGGCTGGCTTCAAAAGACTCACCCCAGCAGAGGTGAAAGACTACCTGGCAGCCATTGCATAAACACGCCCTGTGTGACGGTGGAGTTCTTTGGCCACATTTCAAGACGAAGACATTTTAGCGCAGTAGCCCACAGTTACATGACACTTCTTTAATAACAAAGTTATTCATATGTAATTTTACCCTGTTGTACTTCGGCTGCAACATTTCTGCCCTGAAAACCCTGGTGGGTGACTTCCATTACTCCAAATGTGACTTGACAGAATCGGGCACATTTGGGTGACAGTCTTTGTGTGTGTGTTTACAACCACTGTGGCTGCCACTCAAATGCATTGACTGTGCTTTACATTTACCCTGCACTGTGAACCGTGGCAGTTGGCTACTGCGCATATGAAAGGGAATGTGGGCTGTGACGAGTGAGATCTCAAGTCTTCCACTGAATCCTACAGTTATTACTAGGTCTCAAATCATTGTGTGAGGGATTTATTACCCCTGAGCGTTGACGTTTCGATCAGATCACGTGAGTGCACTTCAATAGTATCTCCTAAACACAACAGAAAGGTGCATCAACATCAGGGATAGTAGGCAGGATCCAGTGGGAAGCTTGAGATTTCACCTCCTAAGAATCTGGATGCCTGTATAGCAGTTTTACACAATGTTCTTTTTTCTCATTGGAAACAATTCTAGAGTTTGTATTTTCTCTTCTGGTTATCTGTCACTATTCCAAATAAAAGTTGAGGAGTTCATGTTGTGTGTTGTGTATGTTATAAATGAAAATGCCTTTGCTTGGAAACGCCATCTGAAAACCATTGTATAGCTAAACATGTAAAATGTCAACGTGCTCTCAGCTTCATGGTTTGTGAACTGCGCGCCTGAACATCAACCGGTACACCTTACAAAATTTACAAGTATCCCTCCGCATATGTTTGAACGTATGAGTGCTTTAACATATCTATGAAGAGATGACAACAACGTTGACCATGTAAATCTCTCATTTGTCGTTAGTAGAAAAATCAAAAGTACTCTTACTATTAGACTACATGTATAATTATACCAACGGGTCTATTTTTCTGTGCGGCAGCTCCTTGTATGTTACCCCACAGCCCGTGATGACGTTTGTGGCGCCAGAAATCAAGGGTTTGGAGAGGAGGCTGTTTTCGTCAGCTGGCATATATTTGCCCTATACTTTGCTATGTTAGCGGTACTGGGACGTTCAACTTAAGACATTGCGAATAGATGCTGATTATCCGTCGTTCATGCTTGTATAAGGTCGGTTTCGAGGCAAAATGGTGATACTACGCAGCAGCGGTTGTGTCGGAGCTCAGCCGGTGGCAACAACTCCGAAGAGGAGGTCGATGGAGTTGGATACAAGCTCGGAGTTTCTGTCTCTGCTTCCCGCTTCGCAGAGAAAATCTGCCCGACTGACCCGGTCCTCCCGCTCCCTGGATGATAGCTCCAGCAGCTCTGAAAACAGAGTGAACGTGAGCATATACACAGATACAGCTGGTTAAATAACTAGATGAGCATTTGTTTTGTGGATAAACTATCAATAAACGCAACTTGCTGTCATATTTTTGCTAGCCTGCTAAGCTAACTAACCGAGCTACATTAGACAGCCTGTCACTGTAGCACAGCTTAGTAAGCACCCATAAGGTCCCCAAAATTTGCTGAAACTCCTGTCTCTTGGACATTATTTGTTGATGTGACGTTATAACGACGGCCACTTATAATCTCGCCAATTAAATGTGTAGTTCATGTACATGTTTCGATTGTGACGTTGATAATTTTGTTCAGTGTTTTGTGTCATTGTTAGATAATTAACGATAACGATATTGTACGAGACCAAGTTGTCAAGTAAACGGCCAAACTAACCTGATGTCTGATTACCGTTATCTAACGGGGTGTGCTGTCTGTATCACTGAAAGTCAAAGTTGTAGGGAGCAACATTAGGAGGAGCATGGGGAATTTCTCTTTTAATTCATTCATTCTTTCATTGAGTCATTCGTTGATTTATTCAAGGATTAGTTAACTTTTTTTCGAACTAATGTTATGTCTTAAAACAATGCTCATATGCCCGTATAAAAATTGAGTACTCAAATTTTCAATCCATCCATACTGGCCATGAAGAGATCCCTTCCTTAGGTGATTTCCTAGTAAGTGATGATACAATCCACAGTCCCCCTGCTGTGAGTAATGCAATTGTCTCAAGTTAATCTGAAGATAACCTGGACCCTCTGCAGTCTGACTTACTCAGACTGATTTGTTATTTCAAACAACAGTGTGCTTACCAGACTTTACCCATAATGATTACAGAGGCAGTATATTGTAAAAAAGCGTAACTACCAGTGGGACAATAAATGTTATAAGTGACTCAAAAAAGTCAAATATTTTTCTGCAATGAAAAAAGGGCCTGTAATTACCAGTTACGTGAGTGCTATCCAGCATCCTATTTCCGCACTTTTTCACAGACAGACAACACACAATGATTTATTCATAATGAATAATCCACATACCAAGCTCACATAATAAATGTGTGGAGTTAACACGTTGCAGGGTCATTTGCTTGTTATATAATTTCAAATCCAAGATAAAACATTTTATGTTTGAATAGTGATCCGCACAAGAAGTGAATTTAATTGTGGTTATCAATTGGATGTCAATCCTTCACAGATCTAGAAGTAAAGCATTAAATGCCATGGAAGCTCCAAGGCCATGAATAGTCTTTGCATTTCTAATTCAATAGAGAAGACAACAAAAAACTCCTACTGAACATACTGTAAATGATAAACTCTTAATGTGACTTTGTCAGGGACATGCTGACATGAAGGAGGGGGGAAGTGGTCTGCATTACTCTCCGAGGACCAGAGGACAAAGAGTGAAACAAGAAGTCTCCTTTGCTGACATGGAACCAAAATCCAGCTCCCCTGCGAATGAAGACAAGGCTGGAGGCTGCTGCACCAGGTAAAACAGACACAGTCACTTCATTAATGTTTGATTATTAGGGCTATTTTTAACAACCACTGGGATCAAAGTGGTGGGACTTATATTTCTTACAAAGTAATGCAATTTTTGATTGTTAAAAGTGGAAAAGTGGCCATCCACATAAATTAATCAATAGGCGGCGTTGAACTCCCATTAAACCTGATGCATGGGATGCAGTGCTGCGAGTTGACCGAGCACTCAACGTCTCTGAATTTGCAGAATTAAGTCTAATTTACGCAAATGATGGCTGTCCAGCGCAATGCCCGGGGCTTGCGATACTCTGATCAAATTGTCAAACTAGTCAGTGCTAATTAAATATGAATCAAGATACTGTCACTGAGCTGCCAATTTTTTGCCTCAACTGTTTTTGGAAACTTATTTTAGTGTGCTGTTTACCTCTATAATTATCAGGTTTGTGACCCAGCTGCCATGTTTGAAACAATCACAGCCAAAACGAGTCCCCTCTCAGCCCCAGGGCCCACTTTCTTTGCATTTTTCAAAATTAGGTTTTCAAAATTAGTTGGGCTCAGACATCTGGGTTTAGTTACCCTTTAAATTATGGATTTTCAAAATAGTTTCAGAAGATCTGTTGGTGAGTAACTCATGTTTGATGTTACTTGTCCTTTCTTCAGAAAATCCACCAGGCTGCAGAGGGAGAGAAAAGCATCCAGCGGCAAGCTGCAAGCAGGTAAACTATGCTGAGGAGTTCCATAGAGTAATTATCATCCTATGTTATGTAGCATATGAAGCATGTGAAATAAAACATTTTTTACGAAGGTCCGTGCTCACAAAAAAAGGTTTCTTCTAATGTTGAAGATGTTCCAGATGAAGTGGAAGGATCCTCCACTCCCAAAAGGAGCCGCTTCAACCTACAGAGCCCGGAAGTGGAAGAGGAGGAGGAGGAAGAAGAGGAGGAGGAAGATCGCTCTGTGCGACGCAGTTCCAGAATCACCAGATACAAACTGGATTCACGAAATCAATCAGTGCTCTATGACCGCCTCATCACAAAGTAAGTTTGCTGACCTTCACTTTAGTTTCTTTTGTTACCACCAACCAGTGTTTCAGAAAAAAGCTTACGTATCAGCTTATAGAAGAAGTCGAATAAAGTTTGCTTTCAGAAACAACTGTGCAGGGTTTTAAACATACCTTTTTTTCCAAGTAGCGCTTCTGTGCCCAATTTGCTTTGATCGTCTAGTAAAGTCTTGGCAGAAAGCCAATTTAAAAAAATATATATATATATTTTCCTGGTCTACTTATCTGCTTCTACTGCCTAATCAACATACCATGATTACGAACCAAACATTTGTACCAAAATTCACAGCAGACCGCGAGACCTGTCAGAATGCAAACCCGTTTAGAAAGACCAATTCTTCATACAGTGACTCTCAGTGAACAGTAGCTCAACTTCTGAATTGATTGTTCGTTAACTGTTATTTAAGAATACAATGCGGGCTATAATTATATGGCTTGAGGATACCAGCTTTAGACTGACACGATTATAGCAGCCTTTCAGCTTGTTAAATGTAATTCTGTAATTGTTGGCAAGTTTGAGTCAGACAGACTTCAATGCAAAATTTACCCATACCATAAAGCTGTTTCGTTATTTTACTGCATAGAGCAGGGGTCGGGAACCTTTTTGTCTGAGAGAGTCATGAAAGCCAAATATTTTAAAATTTATTTCCGTGAGAGCCATATCATATTTTTTAACACTGAACACAACTAACTGCGTGCATTTCTAAGTAAGACCAACCTTTTAGAGTATAATACGTTTCTCGTTCTTTTCAATAACATTGTTATACTGAAGCTAACCAATAATAGATGAAATACTTCTTCCTTTATATTTGACCGTTTCATCATGATGAAATTTTATCATTGCATATTAGACACACTGCAGAACCTGCTCTCTCTACAAAGGCGAATTCCTCCGTCCATTCGTCCAGAAATGTACGGTAGTCCTCATCCTTTTTTTCTTTTCGCCATCTTCTTCGTCCAAGGGTTTTGCGCTGCATGAACTAGCTAGCTAAAAGAAGTAGGGCTGGGCAACGATTAAATTTTTTAATATAATTAATCTCATGATTTCCCTGACTGGCCACAAAATCCTGAATCCAACATCCTCTTGCCTTTGTTTATCTGCACTTCTCCCACACGCTGCATCTAACGTGGTCTGCCGTGGCCTCGATCCACTGTCGGTTTCGTTGAATGACTTGCTGGTATCAGTTGTGTGTTTTGCATTTAAGTGATATTTTAGACTGGAAGTACTCCGGTGATAAGACAATTCAACTTGGCAGTGTTTACAGATGACTTTGGTTCTGTCGACTCCGCCGTCTGGAAGAACTTTAAAATGCCATAGGTTCCCAACCCCTGGCATAGAGGATATTTTGCATATGAAAAACTGCACAAATTAGTGATGTACATTTCTCTGTAACATTAATCATTAGGCTTGGTCTTGGTTGATTTGGTCGCAGCATTTTGGTGCATGGTAATAATCAATGACCTTGCATGCTGACGAAAAGTTGTCTTGATTTGCATATCCTAGTTTTGCATGTATACATTACATTCGGACAGCTTAGTGTTCCCCAACGTACAACAACCAGGGATACTGTGTCAGCCATTGTGGTTGAAAGTAACCTGAGTATCGTTTCTTCTTCAATGGTTTCGCCTTATTGTGACTGACCGGACTGGCCCTTGCAGCAGAAGAGTACTAACTGTGCACACAGAGCAAACACGTTCTTTATGGTGGAATTAAGTGATCTTCTGTCACTATTCATCAGTTTGAGTGTGGATGCGGGAAATACTGTTTGCAAACAGCAGTGATCCACTCTCTGTTTTGCACTTGTGTAATGCCAACTTCAAGCGTAAAGTATGAACAGAAGTACTACTCGTCCTTGGTGCCCACAGCTGTCAGTGTACGTGTCCATTTGGAATAATAAATCAAGCTTCAGTTGTTCTCTCCCTCCCTGTGTGTCCATCATCAGTAGCAGTCTAGAACCCTGCCAATATTAATCATTTGTTAGAAGCAATTCACCAATGGGCCAAAATATTTGTTTATGTTAACACACAACATTCTTACTTGCATTTACTTGTTTGAGGGGTTGCACTGTAAAACTTTGCTGTGGGTTTGATTTGTAAGACTATGAACTTTATGAATTAATGATCCTGATAAAATGTAATACATTCTTCCTGTGATTGTCCCTTAGCACTGCTGAAGCTGTTCTCCAGAAGATGGACGACATGCAGAAGATGAGACGCAGACTCGGCAGAGACAGAGACACTGAAGAAGAGGTACTAACTCTCTGCATTCATCTTTCTATGGCATTGTGTAGTCTGAGTGTTTACAGAGTCGGGGAGTTTCCAATGTGCAGATTTTGACTCACTACAAACCTGTGTAATCATAACTTTGTTAATCATAATTTGTTTTCTGTGAGCAGCTGGGGGTGTACACCAGAGGCAGAATGAGAAGGTCTATGAGGACAAATGTGGAGAGTAAAGACACTGAGGAGGAGAACCAAGGTGAGATAGACAATGTTTAACAACCTGAGACTGAGGATTAAAATTCTTTACCACCATAGGGCATGTATGCTAGTTGGACTTTATTCTGTGTTTAAGTTCATTTATAATCTGAGCTTCATAGATTTCAAGGACCCAATTTTCTAAATGCATTTTTTTAAATCTTAAATATAATAAAATTCCTTCATAATACTGTTGAGGATCTGTGGGTAAATGACATTTCTCCCATCAGTAAGCAACAGCTAACAGAGTTACACCTTATTTTAATCATTAGATCAAATGATACACTGGCATGTATGCTTGTGTTGCACTATATTAGCTATCCACACGATAAAACTGCCCTGGTATTTTTATTGTTAATTGGAAGTATTGATGTTGAGAACGATGTGGTCTGATGGTGTGGCTGTTATGAATGGCGTTCAAGGTTCAAGTTGCAATATCAAAAAACTGTTATAATTCATACATTAAAATGGAAAACAAATATAGAATTTATTGTTAATTATGAATTTCACTGTCAGAGTAATGTTTTTACCATTTGTAGATGAAAACAGCAGCTTGTGTTTATGTATCTGCTTCATAACTTTTATATTTCCTTTTCCCGGTTTGTTTCAATTCACAGCAGGAGACGAGGATGATCATGATGAAGAAGAGGTGGAAGATGGAGAGGATGAGGAGGGAGAAGATGATGAAAAATATGACGAGGACGGCGAAGACGAGGAAGAAGAAAACCAGAGGCGTTATGACTTCAGACAGCGAAAGACTGTCGTCCGCTACCAGGCCCCACAGGATGGTACTGCTTCTGTCCAACTCTTTCAGTACAACAATCCACAGTGTTCTTGAAATGGCAGATCTGCTGAAATATTAGAAACACTATAATTTCTCTTGCAACTTCCTGTCACTTACATCGAGTCCTGACTTTATGTAAATGCTATGAAAGATTTATTTTCAATTCTTCTTCTGCTTTACCTAAATACCTGCCAAAATTCCATTGAATATTATATTTGTTTTTATTTTTGTCAGAGCCCAGAGAGCCCAGAAAGCGCAGCATGTACTTTAAGGACCACTCATCTCCTACCAGACGCAGATTCAGATTCAGTGCCACGGCCCCCAGGAGCCCCTACAACAGGAGGAGAACCAGCCGGTTAGTGTGACTAGCATGATCTCAGACATAATGTATATGGAATAGGGAAATCCATCACACTAATTATTTGGGATATGTCTTGAACTTGATGTAACAATATTTATTATACAGAACAAGACCACACAATGTGGTATATACATTTTATTTTTTTTGTTCTGTTGGGATGTGGAAAACAGGTGTCATCATCAAAAAGATCCAATCAACCATAGTCATAGTTCAAACACAGCACACAATAAAGTTATTTCATTGACCCGTACAGTTCGTTAATGTGCTGTCTCTGATAGTCATTAGTTTCATCACTGCATGTTAAATCCTTCAATTTTATCCTTTTTCTTCTTCTCTTCTAATTATCTTCCTCCCGTCTTCAGGAGTTGTTCTGAGAGGTAAGATCCTCGCCCCTTGTTTTTATTGGAGTGTATTATTAGTCTGTAGTTTGTTTTCCATCTCTAGCATCGTGTTTGGTAGGTGGAACATTTGGTTTGCAGCTGTCTTGAGACATCATCAGAACTTCTTGAGATGCTGAATGCATTTGTCTTAATTGTGAAAGGAAAAATCTTTAAATCAGTTTGCACAATAGATGTCAGTGTTCGAACTGCCAAACTGAACATGACGAACTGGCTTCCTGATGCATTGTTCCCTAAAAGGGAAAAACTTAAACTTGATTTACTTTCATTAGCAGTAAATTGTATCTGTTACTCTTCTTTGAATCATCAGACAGATTGTTGGACTCATTTTGTTTTCCCAGATTTCACTTACTGCACTTACTTGTTTTAGAAATGGGTCTTATGTTTGGAGTATTTGTATTCTTTGTAATGTGCATCTGATAAGCTGCACAATTAATTAGTGTTTCAAGTACTCCTTGTTTGTTGTTCGGGTAGTGTGTCAGCCCTATGTTACTGTTGTATAAACAATGTATATAGATATATATAAATTGTGATACTTTCTAACCGGGGAGATGTTGTTGTGTCTTCATCGAACAGCATTACCACCTGTGTTGTCGCTGAAAGTGACATCTTTATTTTATTAATAGCTGATAGTCACCATAGAGATTCGATTAGAGCTCATGTTTCTGCATCATTTGCTCTTACAGGAGGAGACATGCCATCCATAGTAGCGACTCCACGTCCTCCTCTTCAGACGAAGAGAAATTCCAGAGGAGAAAAAGCAAGACTAGGAGCAGATCAGTCAACAGGTAAGTGCCTGGGCAGCTGTCTTATGCACGCACGCACACACACACACACACACACACACATACACATGCAATGGCAACTTTTCTTATGATAAATGATCTCATTCTACATGTGTCCAACACCCATCATCTGGTTTTAAGTATTATTTCAGATACAGATA
>CAAKHC010019422.1:9305-30581 GCA_901007825.1 Macroramphosus scolopax | reverse complement strand
AAACAAAGAGATTACAGTGAGAAGGGGCTCTGCCCCACTAACAAGCAGGGGCACCACACACACACACACACACACACACACACACACACACACACACACACACACACACACACACACACATGCAATGGCAACTTTTCTCCCTCAAAAGACATTTATGATAAATTATCTCATTTTACATGTGTCCAACACCCATCATCTGGTTTTAAGTATTATTTCAGATACAGATAGATTGGGATCAGTGTGTTAATGTGTTTAACACATTTTGTTAATCCTGTTATTCCTTATGGTTTTAGAAAGCTAGACTGACTGCAACGAAATAAATCTGAAAAGTGACTTCTCCATGTTTTTCTTTCCCACAGATGTTTGCCTATGAACCTTGTGAAAGATGACCTGCTGGGAATCCAAAAAGACAGAATGAAGATTGGAGCCAGCCTTGCCGATGTGGATCCCATGCAAATAGACAGGACGGTAAGACGTCTGGACAACACTGACATATGATGGTGAATGGGACTTGATTGACGTGATAATAGCACTTGCAGCAACACAGTACTTAAGATTATTTCTTAGAAAGTAACAAGGTAAGCAGGTGTCATTTAAATGAAAATACAGACGATTCTGGAGTTCCTGAGGAGAAAAACAATATATTGTTTCCCTGCCAATAAAACACTAATTAACGCACAGCTTGTAACACTGAGACAGACATGAAATCACAGTTGACTGATGGAATAATGAGAAAACGATCTGAAATAAAACTTTTCGTAATCCAGGTGCGCTTTGAAAGCATCGGAGGTTTGAGCAGACACATCTCAGCGCTGAAGGAGATGGTTGTCTTCCCTCTCCTCTACCCGGAAGTTTTCGAGAGGTTCAAGATACAGCCACCCAGGTAAACGAAGTGTGCTTTTGAACAAGTGTTTATGCTTGGCAATTATGAAACCGCTTGCACATTGCAGGGCTCCACTGTCTGCTTATTTATTACACAAATTCAATTTTTGCTCGTCTTTTATTTCTCTCACTTTGTCATCTGCCCCTATTTCACTTCTCTGCATATTTTCTCCTGGTGTTTAGGGGCTGTCTATTTTACGGTCCTCCGGGAACCGGGAAAACCCTCGTAGCCAGAGCGCTGGCCAACGAATGTAGTCAGGGGGAAAGAAAGGTGTCGTTCTTTATGAGGAAAGGAGCTGATTGCCTCAGTAAGTGGGTGGGAGAATCTGAGAGACAGCTACGCCTTCTCTTTGACCAGGTAAACTAAACTCAACTCCACATTTTAAAAAAAAGGACACGTTATTCCCTGCAAACAGGAGGAATTGCAATAGCTTAAATGTTCTTAATGAAACCCAATTGTAGTTTCTTTCTTTACTTTTTTTGTTGCAGTATTTTGAATTGGTTCCTAGTCTTGACTGAACAAAACATCCAGAAAGAAGCTCATGAGACAGATACCTTCAAACAAAAGACAAATAACTGCAAATTGTAACTGATCCAAATCTGTTTTGGACTCCTACCAGGCGTACCAGATGCGTCCGTCCATCATTTTCTTCGATGAAATTGATGGTTTGGCTCCAGTTAGGTCGAGCCGGCAAGACCAGATCCACAGGTGAGCAGCATCCTGGTGTTAGCTTCAGCATTTAAAGACATATCCTCTCTTTTGCAGTGAGTGACTTTAATTACATTCATGTCTTTGTAGTTCCATTGTGTCCACCCTCCTGGCTCTTATGGATGGACTAGACAGCAGAGGAGAGGTTGTAGTGATAGGAGCCACAAACAGACTGGACTCAATTGATCCAGCTCTCAGACGACCAGGACGCTTCGACAGAGAGTTCCTCTTTGGCCTGCCGGACAGAGAGGTGAGATACTGTAGATGGATTTCCATGCTTGGCAAAGAAAAGAGAAAATGGATGTATCGTTTGCAGTCAGCAAGCCAGCAGAAAAACATTATGAGAAGCTATGTAATTTCTGTGAAGTTACCCTTAATTATTTTTTGCATAGCAGCAAATAAAGATGTAAAATGTGTACTTCTGATTCCTCTGTTTCTCAAGATATATTCTTAGCTCAAAGAATCACTTGAGAAATACTTATTTATTGCTGAAGTTTTCAACTTCTAAACCGGTCAATGCTATTAATCTTTTTAGCCTGCAGAGTTTTGGACCTGACATGTTGTGATCTCATTTTGTATGGCAGGCTAGAAAGGACATTTTGAAGATTCATACAAGACAGTGGACGCCTCCACCTTCTGACTATTTTCTGGAGGAACTGGCAGATAAATGTGTTGGTATGTTTGCATATGATGATGCACAACTGTTCGACCATAACATATGGAAAAAATACATATCTGCCATTCTTCCCTATAGAAATAACTTTACATTACAATTGTCCATACTGGAACACTTCATATCATTTTTATTCTTACATTTATTACAAAGGATTTTTCTCAGAGCTAAAATTATTATGATTATTTATGCATGCTAAACACTGCTCAAAGTTTGCTAAAATGAAAACTACAGATTCAAAGTTGTTGACTGTCTTGGTTGTCATTACAAATAACCTGTGTGTCTCTCCTTGGTAGGTTATTGCGGAGCAGACATCAAGGCAGTGTGTTCAGAAGCAGCACTGTGTGCACTTCGGCGCCGCTATCCACAAATCTACTCCTCATCACAGAAACTTGTTCTTGATGTTAATTCTATTTCCATCACAAACATAGACTTTATGTCCGCCATGTCCAAGATGGTGCCTGCTGCCCAGAGGTAAAACCAACTTTACTCAGTTGTAAATGATGATTACTTTCAAGAGTAAAATACAGCTTTAGCACTTTCTTCTTGCATATGTGTATAGATAAAAATGGTTCTGATTGTGATTCTAAGGGCCGTAGTGTCGCCAGCCAAGGCCCTGATACCTGCCATTCGTCCTTTGCTGAGCGCTGCCCTTCAAAACATCCTCCACAGAGTGAGCAGAGTGTTCCCGCATGCTGAACAGGGATTTAGGAGTAAGAGAGAAAAAGGTGCAGTCTATTTTCTGCAGTACTGTCTTAGATTGATTTATTGACCCTGGACCTGATTATCTTTGTGCATTCTTTCTTTGATTTCATACATTAATTCTGCCTATTTTCCAAAATTAATTACAGATTAGATCACATCTTAAGCTGTTCATTTGCCAAGCTCCGTTTACAATTGTTATCATCAGGAGTCTCTGTCTGTGTGTGTGTGTTTGTGTTCAGGTCAGCCCTGTGGTGTGTTTGAGGATGAGCTAATGTTCAGTGAAGATGAGAACTGCTTCAGTGGACAGGTCTCTGAACTCAAAACACCTTCTGCTGAGGGACTCCTCAACTTCACCAGGTGGGTTAGAGATTCAACAAAGGGGGACATTTTTCACATGTTCTTTCAAATTTTGACTTTTTTTTTATTATTTTGCAGAATTTCTTAGTCAAAGTTTTTCCGGTATGTTTTTGTATTTTATTTTTGTAAATTGTGTGCTTCAAGCAATAACACAAAAACATGGACATGTAATGAAATATTCTGAGACAGGAGCAAAGCCAAATCGGGAACGTTTGCTCAGTAGTCCTTGACCTTGTAATTGTCTTCCTTCAATCTCATTTTCTGTTAACAAGACATAAGAATTGCTTTGAGCCATTGCTGTCCCAGTGACCCAGAATCTTTTTTACGATCATTTAGGCAACTTAATAAGCTGCCGAAAAGTTCACAGAAAGTAAATCTGAACCTTTCCTTGTCTCTCTGTATGTAGAAGTGTGTTGAGCCAGCCGACCTCTTACCGGCCCCGTCTGCTTTTGGAGGGTCGACCGGGCTTAGGTCAAAGCTCCCATCTGGCTCCTGCTGTACTTCACACTCTAGAGAAATTCACAGTGTACACACTGGACATGGCCGTTCTATTTGGAGCCAGTGCAACTGCACCAGAAGAAACCTGTGTTCAGGTAAAGCAAATATCTTAATAGACTGTATACATTCAATAGTATAGAGTCGTACAATCAGACCGGACACAGAACCAATGCCCACTAGAGAGGATGGACTGAGTCAGGTCCCTCAGGTGTCTGTTCTTGCAGCCTTGTCAAATTCAGTGTGTTCTTTATAGTGAACCTCACTGGCCAAAATCGCTGCGACAGAGAATGTAGTTCATGGGCCCCACCTCCTGCTATCATGGATATTGGGGATAAATATGTACTACAGACAGATTTGAATGAAATGGCCATGATGATGGCAGGACTGAATGATCTTCACAATGTCACCAGAGTGGGAAGCTATGTTTTTAAACTGCTATTTCTTAACCTGTTGTATAACAACCCAAATGCATTCAACATATGACAAATCGTCATTTTTAAGAAGCTTTAGATGCCACTTGACTTTGATAGCTGAAGTTACTGTTCAATATGGTTTATTAAACATTTTTAAACGACTTTTAAATGTATTGATTTTTCCTTTTCTCTTACCCTGTTGTATTGTTCTCAAAATCGACTTTAGGTTAGTATATATAGTGTTTATAATCCACCATACAACACTAATCAGTTTCCAACATCTTATGTTGGAGTAATACTCTATAACGTACACCTCTGTAGTGTATTTATGTCCAGCTTTAGGAAATTATTATACCATATGTTAATATTTCTGTGTCACATGCTCTGTAGATTTTTGTTGAAGCGAAGCGGACTTCTCCCAGTATCCTGTACATCCCTCACATCGGACAGTGGTGGGAAACAGTGGGTCCTGCGTTAAGAGCGACCTTCCTCAGCTTACTGGGCTCCATCCCTGCCTTCGCTCCCATACTGCTGCTGGCCACCTGCAATCTACAATATACCCAACTAAGTATGGAGGTATGGAAACAAGAGCGATACCAAGTTTGATTCAGGTTGGTTACATATGGGGGTCCAACATCTAAAAATGCAGCCGTCTCACCTCACAGGGTTCATACACAGTCTGGAAAGTCTTTGAAGTTTGTGAAAATTAATTTCCAAAATACGCTTTTCCAGCACAATTACAAATGTAAATTCAAATTTGAATTAATTTTTAAAAGGAAACAACCCTTTTGTGATATTTGTTTTTTTGTCTCGTGGTTTAAATATAAGTAGATTAAGTTATGATCAAACAAACAATCACATTTTAATATGAACAGGTGGTGAAATATAAAAAAAAACATGCTGCATGAACCCTGGTCTCTTGTCTTGCTGCAGGTTCAGGAGTTGTTTCGGGTTGAGTACGGAGAGGTTTTTCATGTCCCTGTCCCTACCAGCAGAGAAAGAAGAAAGTTCTTTGAGGCCCTGATCCTCAACCAGGCTGCCAAAACCCCTGCGTCGAAAAAGAAAGCGGGTAAGAAATAAATGAGTTTGGTGCCGCTTGAAGAAGTATAAAACATTGTAAAGGGTTTAAGAAGAAAAAGGATTCAGTCCAATAAAACCATCATTTATGGATAAAAAGTCTTTTAAAGACATATAATAAACATCACTTTACATCAGGCGCATGACAGGGGAACATGCTTGTAACATCAATGAAAGACATTTCAGAACATACTATGTTGATGAAAAAACAACAAAGTTATTACATCACACAAACACAACTGAGTTAGACAGACAAAATGTGAGTCTGTGTGTGAGTGCATCTGATACCTCTTCTCTCTCCCTAGTGCTTCATGCTTTAGAGGTGCTCCCTGTTGCCCCGCCACTGCCCCCACATGAGCTGACAGAAGAGGAGGCCCTGAGATTGGAGGAGCAGGAGGAAGACACCCTCAGAGAGCTCCGCCTCTTTTTGCGTGATGTCACCAATCGCCTGTCCCAAGATAAGCGCTTCAAGGCTTTCACAAAGCCCGTGGATTTAGAGGAGGTAGCTGTTCAATTATTTAAAATTGTATCCTAATTTGATGCCCAATAGGGTCTCAATTGAAAACGAGCCAAAGCTATTTCTTGATACTCCCACTTGAGCATGGATACCTGAAATTTTAGAAGAGACTAAATTAAACAGCAAAAATTTAGAAATTATGTCTCATGTGTTTATGTTTCAATCAAGTCACATAACCATAGATGAAAAATATATATTCCCTTTTTTTCATGTTTATGTGCGTGGAACAATGTGTTTTGACATTTAGGTCCATGTAAAAAATAGTTATGCACCAATAATTCATGGGTTTTGTCCTTAGCACATGTCACATCCCTCCTCCAAGTTTCATGGAAAATCGGCCTGGTAGTTTTTGTGTTAACTGCTGAGGCACAACAAGCAGAAAACGGCACCACACACATAAATAGCATATCTGCAATTGATATTGCCCTGTTGGCTACAGAGTTGCCCCCAACGTTTATACTCATAGCAGCCCTTTGTCACATTTTTTAGGTTCCAGATTACGCAGCGGTCATAAAGAAGCCGATGGACCTGTCAACAGTTCTCTCTAAGATAGACCTCCATCAGTATAGAACAGTCAAAGATTTTCTTCAAGATGTGGATCTCATCTGGCAGAATGCCCTGGAATACAACCCAGACAGGGACCCTTCAGGTAAACACAGTGGACAACACACATGCTCACCACACTCATGCAGCATATTGAGTTTTAATACTTACGATAACTGATTCAATGATGTAAACCTTCCAATTTACTGTTAATATATTGCCGTTGCTACATTTTGTCTTGCATTATTAAAGAGATGTCTGAATCAGTCAATTTCCCTTTGGTATGTGTGCGTCTCTTTGTGTGTATGTGTGTGTCTTTTACAGACCGCCAGATTCGCCACAGGGCTTGTGCACTAAAGGACACAGTCCATGCCATCATTAAACATGAATTGGATGAAAACTTTGAGAAAATTTGTGAGGAGATTACAGTGTCACGCAGCAACAGAGGTAATGTGTTTGTGTGTGTGTGTCCTAGTTAGAAGCGTCAACCGTCATATGATTAGTCCTAGCCACGGGGAGAACTTGACTTTTCTGTCACCAAGCTCTTTTTTAGAATAATGTACTTGTGGTTTAAGAGCACCTAGTTATATTAGACCACTTTCAGCATGTACAGGGTGTGTTTAGATACAAAGAAGTGTTTCTTAATGTATTGTTCTGTCTTTTTGACCACAGGTTGTTCTGCAGCACAATATGCTCCCTCCTACTACCATGTCCTTCCTAAACAGCCAAAAACTCCTGCTGAAGCCACGACCCTCGACAGCCCACAACGAGAGTCAAACAGAGTCGCAACTGCATTTACTCCCAATACAACTGCCTCTCCTGTTACAACACCTAAAAGCTCAGGTAAAAGTTATATTATAGTCAGGGATGGCAAAAGCAAATAATTTAAGTAACTACAATTATACCAAACACATGTTGATATCCTTTCTGTACCTCCAGCCCAGAAGAAGAAACGTCGCAAGAGCCGCTGGTCTTCTGGCATTTATGTGAAGAAAAAGTCTCCTCACGTTTCCAGAGATGATGGACAGTTAGGCTCTGATGAGGAAGAAGAAGATGGGGATGATGAAGAGGAGATTGAGAAAGGAGGAATAACAGAGTGTGATGGGGGGAATGGAGGAGAGGAAGGTGATGAGATGGTGATTGATGTAGAGTTTGGGTCTGCAGAAGCAGCAGCTCAGGATTTTGGCCCCAAATTGAAGGAAAAGGACAGCGAAGAGGAGCAGAGAGAGGAGAGGAGTCAAGCAGCAGAAGAATCGGTGGAAAATGACAACCAGACACATAACCAAACAGAAAGTGTAGACAGAGATAAGCTAGTGACAGAGGGAGGTGACATTACTGTAGTGAACACAAACAAGCACAGCCGCATTGAGACAGAAGGAGATAATCAGAGGCAATCCAACACAAAGGAGTGTGGTGAAACCTGTAGCGAAAATGAGAACGGTCACAGTGTAAGACAGGGAGATGACAGGTTCTGCAAGGTAGCAGCAGGGGAAGAAGAGCAGAACAGTCATGCTGAAGCAATGGAGGTGGAAGCAACCTCTACTACAGACCATTGTGGAGCTGTCAGAGGAGACGACGACACCGGCACAGGTTTGACTTTATTATTGTCTTACACACACAGTTTGACTCTACTTACTCATCTTTTCAAGCTATAACATAATGCAATCATGCTGTGTGTTATAGCGATGTGCAAATTGTGTTTTGTGTTTCAGAATCAAGTGTGAGGCGCATGACTCGGGCTTTAAAGAACGCTGTGCAGCAGCAGCAGATTGATGTGGACAAAGCTCTGCTCCTACATGAGGAAACTCCTACACCGGTGGTGGACAGAGAAAAACTGAAGGTAATATCCTGGCTATGTGTGTACACTTGTTTACTCTTGATAGTGTTCTCACATTTGCTGGTCAAGTGGACTTCCTCAAGACACCCAAAAAAACATGACTTTTCATGTCATCCTGTGCTTTTTTTGTTTTTTAGCTATATGTGGCTATGATGTGTCACAGCTGTGTAAATCCACTTTTTCCATTGTTCCTTGCTTTTCTCTAGGAACTGTTGGAAAGAGTTGTGACTAAGACTGATGGCTATGAGGTCTACAAGCTGGAAAAACTCTACGCTCTGCTCTGCCAGAGTATCTATAGACACAGACGAGACTACAACAAAACTTCACTAATACAGGTCAGCATTGCACTGTGTTGAAGAGAAAATGTGATTTGACGTGTCATAGCAGGAAAATTAGAGGCACGATAATTCCCAGTAAGCCATGAATGTGAGCGAAGCATTCATTTTCGTTATTGAGATCTTAATTTTCTGCTATGCCAAATTTGTCCATATTTTGTTTTAGTAAGATCATTCAATACGGACCTAGGGTAAAATATTTACACATAGCCTTAACATGGATCTTTACTTTGTTTCTAACCCATTGTCCTATCCTTGTCTTTTCATTTGATTAGGAGTTGGAGGACGAGATTGCACACTTCTGTTGACTCTTCTACAGGAACAATGTGACCATTCTTTAAAAACAATGTAGCTGCATAATGCTCATTATCCTTTCTTCTGTTTAAATATACAAACATTGGTTCTATTTTCCTAGAAATCTGCTTGCACAGCTATTGTGCATGAACTAAGTCTTTGTATTACCTCTTGTTTATATTTAAATAAATTGCCTCCGTTTATAAATGGTGCTATTTGCCTTTTGTGTGCTGATCAACTACTGTAACTGGCAAATGTATCACATATTCTAACCTCTGCCAGACATCACAGCAAACCCTTACTCACTTGTCCACTGCAGTGTCTGAGAAATGTGTATTTTACTTCTGTTCTAGTAATATTTTGCTATCTACTCCGCTAGAATTCATAAAAATGTTGCTTGCAACTGGAATCTCACTTAAATGTTTGACTGATAAAACCACACAGTGCAAGAATCAACAAGCAGCCCTGCCTGACATACTTTCAGCTTGATCTCTTCTTTCATTACAAACTAAATAAATGGTGCTGTATTTACTGGAATAGCAGTTTAAAAGACGAAGATAAGCACACAAGGTATGTTTTGTGTGAATGTTACTGTGTTCCAGTGTGGCGTTCAGTCTCTGTCATTTATATCACAGCCTATAATGATTAGCCGGCGGGTAATTCACAGCCACGGCTAGCTAAAACTGCTTATGTTCATTTTCAATTGAGTGTATAACGTGTTGCAACACTCAGCATGTAAAGTGCATTGCAGTGTAGCCTGGTTAAAAATACAACAGAAAAGCTAACAACAACACCAGTATCAGGTGGACTCAAACGAAAGTGTGCAATGTCGTTTGTGTCCTGAAGTAACTTCTTGAGCTGCCCTGGCAGGTCATGTAAGGACAATTTGCAAAAAGCCTGGTCGGTAAACGCAGAATGTGCGGCCTCTTATATACCGCTCTAAATCCAAGATTTGTTGTTGGATACTAAGTCTAAGAAAATGAACTCCATGGCATGCTACAGTAAAAATAACATACATTTTTAAGAGTTTTTCGAAATTTTTGTAGCGAAGCAGAGTCGCCGATGAATGACGTCAGGGCGTATCACATTGAATGATGACGCTGTTTGATCATTATAATCTGCCGTTAAAATTTCGGGAATTAGGTCAGCAAACCAATGCCGTAGAGGCAGGCACATTATGAATGTAATTGCTCTGCTTTTCTTAACGTTACTCCGTAAAGCCCTTACAGGGGCATAGAGTAACCTGCTCCGAAGAGGGGAGAGATGTCCGGTGTTTTCAGCATCTGCAGACGGGAGCAGTAGCCGTCAGACCGGTCCATTTGTCTGACTGCCTCCCTCCGCTGGTTTAGGGAGACCCGCAAACCCAAAAAACTACGCTACTGTAGTACCGGAATACCGAGCAAGACGTTGCTGAACGGTCACCCGCTGGAAGGAGAGACCTCGACAGACACTACCAGACAGAAGCGGAAGGCTGCTCAGCCGAGACCCTGGAAATTGACGTTACTGTTCGTCTCGTCTCGACAGCCTGGTAGCAACACAGTGCACATTTGTGTAGTTCAGTAAGTTAACCGCCAGACACGAGCAGTAATAATGACTGGTCCGGCCAACACTGGCTAGCTGGCCCACCTCATATACATGCTAGATGCTGTAGAGGCTATATACATGCACTTGTATGTTGATTTATTGCTTTAGCTATACTTCAATAAGAATGAATTTTCAATGCTAGCTCACACCTCCAAGTGGCTGAGCTGCATAATGTTAATGCAAATGATCTCCTAATGGCAGTGCAGCAAAGCAGACAACACAGTGAATGTAACTGTTAACAGACTTCACCAGCAGTAACTTCAAGTGATGACAAGTGGCTCCACACATATTTCACTGGACATCTACACATTCATTGTAACACGTGGGTTACAATGAATGTATTAAAGAATAGTGGTCGGGATTTCCATTAAAACATAAATATACAAACCAACACCATATTACTGTTACCATTCTGTAAAGAAAAGATCAGACCCTGTTGTTCATATGATTTTGCTACATTATGATTCCAGCCCCTCTAACATTTCTGGATTACCCTGCTGGGGGCCCTCACATTTACCCTCCATTCCTCCCACTGTGTTCACTCTGTGCAGTATTCCTTCAATGACCCAGATTTACTTTGTGGTAATTTGATAAAAACATGGACTTATTATGATATCATGAATGTATAATAAACAGTTTCATGGGAATGGACATGAATATATTGTGATAGTTCATACTCTATTTTAGTACCGCACATTCCCAAACCCACAATCAAATGACCAAAAACTATTTAACACAGTGCTCCTGGGGCCTTCCTGAGGGGCCTGGGGTTTTCTCATTTCCTTGCCCCTAGTTAGTAGCTCAACCTACAGTTGTCAGGAGTCTACCCTGTGATACCCTCAAGCAAGAAGGGAATGGGGCATGCATCATTTTAAATCAAATATAAAATGGTTTGGGAATCATTCAATAGACTTCTTTAATTGAATCTTTTATCATTCTATATTAATTTAACACTTGTATAGTCCATGAAATGTCAATAAGCTGAAAAGGTTAGTATGTGTGATTTCAAAGGCATAAACAACATTACACAGTAACACATTACTCTGAAACGAAAATGTAATAAAGTAGCATACATTTAAGTAAACAATACAAACTTGTGACTTTCTACTATTCTGTTGTTATTGTTTTTAGTTGTTTTGTTTTGGTATAGTAAAAACGAGCGGAAGAATGATGTGGAAAACCAAATTATTAGTTGCTTCTTATATTACACATAACATTGAATCAATGCTCATTTAAATAAGAGGTATTAAAAAATCAAACGTAATTTGTGCAGGTTCCTCCCTTTCTGAAAAATGTCCTTTTTGGCATTTGACTGTTTGTAATGTTTCTTCCTCCAGAAATACATGCATTCAATGCAAGGACTGTAGCATTTGAACACAACCACCTAAGACATGTGAGCCTGGACCCACCCGTGTCTCACATCTTTACCCAGAGGAGAAGATACCACAATTTGGTTTGACAATGTCCAGCCGCCGCAAGTCAACCACACCTTGCATGGTGCTGCCAGCTGATGTTGTTGAGCAGGAAGAGGTGGAGGAGAAAATGGAAAGGACAAAGGAAGCTGAGGCAGAAGGGGAAGAGGGGAAAGTAAAGGAGGGGGTAGAGGAGGGGCTGTCCGAAGAGGAGCTGGATCAGGCAGTGGTGGTTGTCCCCACCCCACCAGATTTAGGTAAGATTATTTTCTTTCCTCTGCTGTATAGGTGCTCTTCGCTAACCTAAATTGTAAATCAACTTTTATACAGATGTAGCGAAAACTAAATTAACGTAAAGAAATGCTAAGTACTTGTCACAGTGAATATGTTATCATTATAGATGAACCTGGTGTTCCCACTGTAGAAGACAGTCAAGTCCTCTGTCCATCACGGAAGTGCAGCGCTACAAACCCTCTTGAGGAACCGGGCAGTGACCAGCTTACCCAGGAACAGCAGGATGACTTGCCCGGAGAAGTAGGAGCAGACCCGGCGACTGTTGCTGCCATCTCTCTCAGCAAGACCCCGATTATGAGGATGAAGACCAAATCTGAACCCAAGAGGATCGCTGTGTCCCTAAAATCAACAGACGAAGCAGTGGAGGGATATGGAGGAGGCGGCGAGGGCGAGGTTGGAAGAGAGCAGGAACCCATCGAAGCTCCTCTGGGGCCAATGTCCACCGTGGAGATGCTGCTGCACGACTCCATGAAGCTTGGAGGAGGCGGCTTGCTGCTCAGCCAGCCCTCAGAGCAGCAGAGGAAGTCATCTGTTTTAAATCCAATAGTCATGCCTGCTGGCCTTGCACAGGTAGAAAATGTATTGTTATTAAAGGATTTAGTAAAGTTACGTCAGCTTGCAATGAAGAATACTATATTTATCTGTGAAAAGTGAACAACATTTTCTGGCTCAGCAGTAGCCTGACATCTACAAACTGCTGCTGGTCTCTGGACAATGCGTGTATAAAATGTTAAATATCTTAAAGTGGAAATTCCATTCTATCTTCAGCTGTAAACAGCCGCCCTGCTGCTGACAAATATTACATTGCTTATTCTGTGACTCCACAGCTGGATAGCAAAATTGGAGCTTATCTTCTCCCTTCCTCTCTTCTTTTCTTCCAGGTGCTTTCTGCTTTCCAAGCCCAGCAGAGTGCAGCCGCAGCTCAACCCCAGCTGCTGATTCCTCTCAGCAGCATCCCCTCCTATAGTGCAGCTATGGACACCAACGCTCTGCTAGGCAGCATGTACAAGAAGTTTCCCTACCCCTCCATGGCTGAGATCTGCAGCCTGGCAGCACAGACACAGTTCACAGAGGAGCAGATCAAGGTAGATGAAAGTGAGCTGCAAAGGAGAGGATCACCTTGGCTTATCAAGGATGTTTTTAAATTAAATTATATATACTAAAAAAAACTATGAATAGAACGTCATTAGTCTGTTTATTTATTAGGTAAAAAAGCCCTTCAGTCTGAATTTAGAATGTAATTCTGAAAATCTAGATGATTCTTGGTCATTGGTTAAAAGATACAGTCAAATGACTGTGATCTGTGCGCAGGTATGGTTCTCTGCCCAGCGGCTGAAGCATGGTGTCAGCTGGACTCCAGAGGAGGTAGAGGAGGCCAGGAGGAAACAGTTCAATGGCACCGTGCACACGGTGCCTCAAACCATCACTGTCATACCTGCTCACCAACTCTCATCAGCAGCCAACGGCCTTCAGTCCATCCTTCAGACGTGCCAGATAGTGGGCCAGCCTGGCCTGGTGTTCACACAGGTAGGTAAGGAAAGAACATGTGTATATGTCAAAAGAATCAGCACTGACCTGCCTTTCTTCCTTTCTTTGAGGCCAGTCAATTTGAAACGGGTAAGACTTTTACATGATGGTGCAGTTTCTTTGGACAAGCTGTCCAAACAGATATCACTTTCTCATGTAGCTTTATCTACACTAGTGGGTTTTTAAACTTGCCATACATTATTATGCACCTACTCAGATTAAAGCAATTGAAATTAAAACTACTGTAAATGACGAGTAATACCTCTGTGTCTGATCCATACAGTCTGCATGTCTGTTGCTCCCAGGTCGGTCCAGGGGGGAACCTTCCAGTCACCACTCCCATCACTCTGACAGTGGCAGGGCTGCCCAGCCAATCACAGAGCTACAGCAGAGTTTCCCGTCAGCTGACCACAACAAACAGTGAACTCAAACGAGCTACCACTGTCCAACCTCCCTCTCTTTCCCCGCAGGTGGGCAAGACCTCATAATTGCCTTTCATACAGATTATTGCTTGTTATTGTGTCTCATTGCTGTCAGGACGTATGTTAAGTCAGTGCATAGAGGTGTCACATGGTACCTTTCTCAGTGCTATCTTCATCATCATCATCACTCAAACACAAAAAATTGCACATCTCATCTGTACCTCTTTGTAAAATGATACTGGATGTTTAATGTGTAACTCTCCCCTTCTATTTGTAAGGAGAACTCAGCCCTGAGCGCTGACACCTTCTGTATGAGGCCTAAGAAGTCAAAAGAGCAGCTGTCAGAGCTGAAAGCCAGCTACCTTAAAAACCACTTTGTCACTGATGCGGAAATCGCCCGTTTGATGAAGGTCACCAATCTGACGAAGGGAGAGATTAAAAAATGGTTCAGTGACACCAGATACAACCAGCGCAACTCCAAGAACAGCCATGTTATTGTTTTCCATGAGGGAGGGGGCAGAGCAGGCGGTAGCTGTAGTAGCAGCGCTAACACGACCATTGTCATTGACTCAAGCGACGAGACCCCTTCATCCCCCCATCCTCCCTACACACCCCCTGTGAGGGAGAAGGAGACACGACCCAAGACATGGAATCCATTCCCGGACTTCACCCTGCAGAAGTTTAAAGAGAAGACCCCAGAGCAGCTGGTGGTGCTGGAGGAGAGCTTTGAGAAGAGCAGCATCCCATCAGATGAAGATCTGAGCCGCCTGAGAACAGAGACTAAACTGACGCGCAGGGAGATCGATGCCTGGTTCACAGAGAGACGAAAAATGCCGTCTGTCAGCATCTCCTCCCCAGATTCTTCTGATGTAGGAAAGATGGATACAGATGGAGGAAAAGAAGGTGAAGTGACAGGAGGAGTCACTTTCTCTTCTCGATCTGCCTCTTCTTCTCGAAAAGGTAGTCAAACCCCTCCTGGCGGCCGCAGTAAGCAGCTGCCAACTACCAGCAGCACCATCAAAGACATCAAAGATAAGAGTAAAAAGTCTCCAGAGCAGCTCCATATTCTGAAAAGTGCCTTCGTGCGGACCCAGTGGCCCACGCCAGAGGAGTACGACCAGCTGGCTGAGGAAAGCAGCCTTCCTCGGCCCTACATTGTCAGCTGGTTTGGGGACTCTCGGTATTCCTGGAAGAATGGGAACCTGAAATGGTTCTTTCAGTACCAAAGTGGCAATGTGGAGGGGCCAAATGTTGGAGGAGATAACAAAATGAGAAGCGGCCGGAAAAGACGTGGTCGGAATCGCGGTTGGGGGCGATCCCGAACCAGGAAGCAGCCCAGGAGGTCTGCCTCCTCCAGTGCAGATGTAGACAGAACTCCCCTGTCACAGAAATTCAAGAGTGGGCGGGAGATTCTGAAGGAGTACTACCTGAAGCACAGCTTCCTCAACGAGCAAGACCTGGATGAGCTTGTCACCAAGACCAACATGAGCTATGAACGGGTAGGACAATGATTATTATTTGCATTTCCTGTGATAGCTTTCTACTCAAAACCCTATTAACACAACAGATCAGCCAAAGAGCATTGTATCTTAAAGCACATTTAGATAAAGTTGTAAATGCATGCTGCTGCCGCCAACAACACTATGAGAGCCTTGAGACTGAATCAAAGCAGTAACGATGCAGCGGACAGCCAGACTGGCTGTACAGCTCCTGAAAGCTCTACAGGTTCTTCATTACAAGCAACGCCTTTACACATTCTTATTTGATACACTCGGCCTCATGCATGAGTGTTTATTAGTTTCTCGTATGTTTCTAATCTGGTCTTACCCATGAGTATTTAAAACATATGTCAGGTAATGTGCATGTGTTGATTGCCACAATATTGATTGTAGTTTATTTATTAAAAAAAAGTTTAATTTAAGAATAATTTAAAATAAATCCATGAAATATAGCATCTGTTTAATCCTAGAGTAGAACTTAAAACCATGAAAATGTCACTCACACAAGGCATTTCTCTCATCAACAAGGTGAGGGAATGGTTTGCTGAGGTCCAGAGACGCTTGGACATCGGTTTGGATCCCTTCCAGGAGTCAACTGTAGGGAGGATGGATGGAGAGGAAGGAGGAGAGGAGGAGCACGATGAGATGCAGGGACAGGCATCGACTGCCTCTGAGGAGCAGAGCGGCACAGGGATGGGAGATGAGGATGACGACGAGGACGACGAAGAGAATGACGAAGATGACACTGACGACAGTGAGGTCTGGGAGCCATCACGTAGTGTCAGGAAATCCTTGTCTGTATCTGAGGACTAGTGATTGTGTGAAGCGCGGCGCATCATTGCAGAATGTCCCAGGAGAGGTGCGGTTCGGATTAAAGCTGGAAGTACAGTCAGCTGAACCAAGTGTTTTTTCAGGCCTATTATGAACTGACTGTATTCCCAAAATATTTCTGAATCACGTCTACATGAGACAATTAGATTATTAGCTTTATCTCCCTGTCCCAACACTAACCCATATGTAATGTGTAACAGTTGGGAGGGGAGTTCTTTAGCAGACCCTGCTAATCCTAAGTGGCACACCAAGGATAATCACTTCAAAGACAGAAGTTCACCTTATTTCATTCAATGGAAAACCATGAAAGGCAATGTGAGAAGAAAAAAGATGCATCGAGACACCTTTCCATAGAAGCAGCTGGTGAATAATGACTCCTGTTAAAGGGAGATTTGGGAGGATTTGACATTGAAATGTCCACCAAACCCCCTTTTTAAATGTGCTCTCTTTATTATTCACACAGTGGTGCTGCATTTTCTTGAGAAGCAGTGTTTGTAACATGTATGTCATTGTGACACAAGCCTCTCCACCATGATGTTTCTCCCAAACTAACTCTACATGCAGATGTTAAGTAAGAGTTACCTGTTGTGTCCACAAGGTGCTTTCATGGAGTGATGTAGAACTGTTTGATTTTACATGATATCCTTTTCTATCTATGGTGAACATCCTCGCACCCTTTTTAAAGCCACACTCACCTAACAGGTTGTTTGAGCTAAGATGGAGTGATAATCCACCATTTCATCTCTCAGACGTAAAGGCTTGATGGGATATGAGATAAAGTACCTTAAAAAAGCTGAATGAATGCCAATGCTGTTATGCAGGATATTCAAGTCTTCCCTTTATAGTGGCTCGGATCATAGATCCGTAACTTAAAACCTACTGGGGAAAATTACGCCTGGAAAAAATGCCACAGTATGTTTAATATGCACTGTGATTGACGTTTTTAAAACATATTTTGCACCTTTTGATAGTGAACAACCTAAGCTATTATCACCTATTGAAATTAGGTTGTTTTAAATTTGGACAGTTTAAAGACTGTTGTGCCAAAGTCAGTGTCAGAGTAGTGAGCTCCAGTCTGACGCCGGCCTCTCACTCCACTGAGATAATAATGACAGCTCCAATGTACATTCAGAATAAATCAATCCACAAGACAGCAATTATTACCAAATGACAAACTCTTTGCCTTTACTCTCAGTGGGACTGCTCTTGGCAAAACTGAGGCCTCTGAATCATTTTGGGTCCTGACGTGTTCTTCATGAAACACTGTCCAACAGTACTTCAAATATTTCAATAATTTGATTCCAGCGTGTACTGAGTAGAAGCACCTAAAATAAACCTTTAAGAGAAAATGCACTTTGTCCACCATATGGTGGATTAAATCCTGATTAGGCACCTTATTTTATCATGATAAGTCTCTGAGAGACTAGATCGGTTTTGTATGACGACACTATGAACCAGTATTTTGTCTTTTTTAAAGCCCTTGTGTGTTTCCTGGAGGAGTTTTACCAGTTCATCCATTTTTCTAATGATGTGTCGTTTGAGAGTTTGATTTTTCTATGGCTTAAAAAAACGAGTAGAACAATCACCTGTTGCTTTCTTTCGCTAAATTGCACATATTGAGCCACATTTTAAATATTTTTTTCCCTTTGAAAATGTGTGCATTATGTTTTGTAGTGTTGCTTTAAACCATGTGACTTCTCTTATCTACTTCTGTCCTTCGCATTGCTGTCTCCTCCCCTCTCCTCCAGCCCACTGTGGTACAATGAATGCCTAGACTCATGATGTGTACAGCCCAAGACATGTTTCTGTGAATCCTAGCGGTGTCCTGCCGGTTCTCTGTCTCGAAGAAGACTTACGGACGGCTATAGGGACATCTTCAAAACACTAAAACATGCATCTGTTAAGATAGTCTTTGGGTATTTTGGTATCTCTCGTGGAAGGAATTTTGATGGTGCCTGAAGAAGCAGCACAGCATTCCCTCTGTCGGGAAGTCTACCAAATATCATTTCTCTTTCCAACTGTTCTCTCGCTTTCCGATGGCAAGGACAACTGAAAACTGTCTCAACTACGATTCATCACCGACAGGGGAGAGACTTGGACAAAGCTTTGCAGATAAACCTATGTGCCTACGTGGCTTGTTCCCTTGTTTGAACAGAACTCCACCAACTCTTAACAGACAATGATAAGAGAGAAATAGTGAATGCTTTGGAAATCACATACTGTTGGGTGATACTCTCATCCTGTTCAAGCAATGCATGACGGAGCTCTGCTGATGCTAGAAGATGCCTAGATACTCTGAAGTTAACGTTGGAAACTTCTGTTGTAAGTCCTTAACTTTGGTGAAACCTTGCTTTTCTGAATTTGACTGTGCATCGTCACCAGGTACACTACATGTTGGCACCTTTATCTATGTGGAAAGCATTTTCAACCTGCTAGCTCTAAGCTAACTGAGCTGGCTAAATATTGCAAATGAAAGAGAGCTGAAGCCTTTTGGTGTAATGTGACAAGTGCCCGGGCATGACAAATATCTCATTCAGAGATTGTTAAGATAAAACATTACTGCATGCAATAACTAAATAGCTTGAGTCTTTTGCTTGAAACTCATCACAAGCATTTGGTTTAATTACTACACGTGCTTCAAACTGTTAGCTTGTTCTAGTCCTCAGATTATGCCTGATCACGTGTACAGCCCTTCTTCTACAGTGTGCTCTTCATTTATTCTTGTCTGCCTGTTTTGAACGGTTTTATATGTTTTTATCTTTGAAAGCTATCATTACAACTGTGTCCAAACATCCGTGAATAGCTTGTTTACAAGACACACTCATGCAATATGTACTACAGAGTAGTGTTTTTCACATAGAATTAGATTTAGCGTTCCGCCAGTGTTGCCCGAGTGGCTTTTTAATATGTCGGTTGCAAAAAAAAAGAAGAAAAAAAAGAATCAGAACTCAGAAGAGAAGACGAGCACTTTGTTAAAAAAAAAAAAAAAGAAAAGGAAAACGAAATGTCTGGAATTTCTTTTCCTTACTGATAATGTTTCCATGTTGAGGCCTCACACCTGAGTTGTGTTGCAAATATACATTAGATATTATGGCAACACTTTAAATTGCACACTTAAACATAAAGGTCACTAAATTCACCAGAAGGATGATGAGTCGTAACTGAGAATGGAGGCGTGAGGTTGGCAAAGTGAGGATTCATAGCAGCTTGACGGAAACTATAGACTAAAAGTCCAGATATAAATCAACAAATTACCACTTTAATGATTTTGTGTCCAGTGACCCTCTCAAGCCGCTACTATGAATTCATTCAGCTGCAAAGTTCATACTAGTCCCATATTAAGTAAATGAGCAAAATCAAATTGTATTATGAATATTTATCCTTTATGTTAATGTTTTTCCTGGAAGTGCTGAGTCTGCTCAATGAGTTGTGATTTTATATGCACCACTTTCATCTATCACATCATATCTCCCAATTAACCTTGTACAGTAGAGCTAAGAGCTAACATTGTGGTCTGAGTAGTCACCTGCTGTCCTAATATGCACATATATATGTATCCTTCGCTACTTCTCCTGTAGTCCTCACTCGTTCTCTGTACAGGTAGTGATGGAATGTTTCTGATAGCATTTAGAGATTCAAATGTTTTCATCGTACAGCGGACACCTTTTACAAATACACTTTGTCAAAATTGTAATATATTACTGTAATTCTTTTTTTCTTCTTTTTTTGTTTTAAGTTATTCACAATGGTGTTTTTTTTTACTTTCCAATTTTTCTGACCTAACTATTTTAATCCCACGTTATTGCTCCTTATAACTGGAAATTGAACAGGTGTCCCTTTATCTCCACTTCATTTCAACTTACTACCCGATACGTTTCACTGAATGGTGACAGTGATGGCTCACCTCTTGTTCTAAGTTACAATAAGTTCCCAAGACAGACACTTTGAAAAGAATACAGTGACCTCTCTTTATCTCTCTACCTTAAATTCAACACCAACAACATCTTTACTCTGTTGTCTCAATAGTTCAGTGATGTTCTTCCCTGTGTCTTGTCTGAAAGACCCCTCTGGTAGTCAGTTTCAATCCCTTGGACCCAGCTTTTTTCAAATAAGCTGTCTTCAGTCCTGTTATGATCCATTAACAGCTGGTAAACTCCCCCCAAGACACCTGATGGAGGGAGTTCTGTGAATGAAACTGACTATTTGCAGTCCAAAGGTGAAATATCTGGTACCTTTGGGGGAAAACAGTTGAAATTGGAATGATTCAATGTCCATCTAACCTGACCTTACCATTTACAAAAAGTCTTTTCTACACTCACCTGGGCATCTGACGTGTGTTAAACTGAAACTGAAAGTCCTGTTTCTGCTCCTGCAGACATCAGCCTGTACCTGCCAGCTTTAAGGTAGACAATGTGTGCTATGTTTATCTAAATCCCAACTGTTATTGAGGCTCTGGCTTTATCTTTAGCTTCATTTAGAAAAGATTTATATTTTATACTTGTTTGAGGACAAAACCCAATAAATTTGACCAAAAGGTGCCCTTGTGAGCAACTGGTTGATTTCTTTATTTCCATAAATGTGATATGCCTGTGTAGACTAAATGCAGAAGATGTAACGGACCAGAGGTAGACCCAGATGCAGCACACAACTCAAAAGTTACAGTTTGTAATTTCCTTTAATGATCACCACCGATTGGCAGAACACCAGGGGCTTTGGACAAAGTCTGTTGGTCGGGGACAGACAGCAGAGTGGTTTACTGGGGGACAGGCAAAAAAGGAGAATCCAAGACAGTGTCCTGGTGATTGCATTCAAAGTTGCAAACAAAATCAGTCACAATAACTTGAGATAATACATTTATTTGCAATGC
>CAAKHC010019421.1:75943-93190 GCA_901007825.1 Macroramphosus scolopax | reverse complement strand
TGCTGATGACAGCAGAGGGTCAGAGGGATCAAACAGTCGACGTTGGGACGGACTTCCCTTTGAAAGCTGCAGCTGACGGAATATTAAAAGAGCGTGGAAGAGAGATCAGCTGGATACCTGCACACAGAAAGTGTGTGTGTGTGTGTGTGTGTGTGTGTGTGTGTGTTTACTCCAATGATAACTGCCCATCTCACCCTCTCACATTAATAGAAAGGCGTTAAAGGACCATCACCCCTCCTGTGCAGGCCTGTCAGATGCCCCCACATGACTGCTATGATACACAAATCTGCTTTAGTGGGACATTCCTTCAGCGACACATGCACATATACACAATTTGATGAGTGTGTAGATTACTTTGGTGATACTCTCCAAATGATCTGTGATTGTGTGGATGTGTGTGAGAGTCAGGGAGGGGAGGGGGGGGTTGGTGGTGGTTAGTCTACCTTTTATTTCCCTGTCCGAGTTATCTGAGCAGCTGTCAGTCTTGGCCCTCTCCTCCTTCCTGCCCTGAGTCTCATCTGTCTTTGAAGCCTCTGTCGCTGCATGTTGTTCCGGTTTGCTGCAACTTATTGACGATTGCGCTGTTGATTCAACAGATGTCGCCAAGTGGACGAGAGAGAAGCCGGGGGGGAACTGCTGCTGCTCGTCCTGCTGTGGCCTCTCGCCGTTGTACACCTGGAGGCAGCCACTGGACGAGGCGGCAGTTTGCTCAGGCCGGCAGCTATTGTCCCCAAGCCGGATGTAAATGGCCGACTCTGTTGTCTCTTTCCCCTTATTGCTGTCATCCTGATAGAGGCAACAAAACGCCTCCTCTTTGACGTTGCCCGCTGGAAACGAGCGGGGTTGTAAACACTGGGCAACAGGTTGCTCGTCCCTACTGGTTTTGGTGCCTGGGGTCCATGTGGCCAACTGTGTTGACAGGTAGGGCGCATCCTGGAAGCCGCTGAGCGGCAGAGCGCCAGTGGGAACTTCGTCCCTTCTGGAGACGGATGAAGGTCCAATCTTCCCAATGTTTCTCATTACTGAATATCCGTACTCTGCAGCTGTGTGGAGATACATTCCGGAGTTGCTGGAATATCCCTCACCCCTGAAGGAAGATGATCCTCCCATTAAGGAATCCATCATGAAGTTACCATGCGCAATGTTATTCGGACATGACATTTTTTTTGCGTTAGGCAACACGGTTATCGTTTGGTGTGTTCCCCTGGTCTGAACACCAGGATTGCTGCGGTAGAATGAGGACAGTAGGATGCTGACATCTTTTGGAGGGGGGTGCAAAATATCAGTAACATAATTATGGATGCTGGGAGACATGTCATGTGATTTTCAGACCAATCGCGGCGTGGAAGTGGCCTTGATGCTCCAGACTGATGTGACGTCAGTGCGGTCAAGTTGGGAAACATGCGGTGTTTTTGGTGGAGCAAGAGCGCCACCTTGCGACCAACCACCGGTCAGGACAGCAGGCCCACACCGCGGAAGACAAAGGACGGCTGCTGCAGCAGGCTGATTTTTGAAGCACTACATGGCTTTTAAAAACATTTATTCAATTCAAGTTCGAAACTTCCGGTGTTTTTTTTTAAAGAAATCACGAAGAAGAATCGTGTCTTGTCCTTCGGTCCTGGAACCAGCGACGTGGACATCAAGTGATCGACGATTTGCACTAAAACACTTTGCATTTTGTTTGTTTTTCATCGGTTTTCCACCGCATTAGCAAGGTAAGATACATGCAGGTTTTATTCTAAATGAGGATCACAGAAAAGGGAACTTTTTTTTGTTCTAGACTGCTAAAAAGTCAAAAATGCCGACTAGGCTTTATTGTCTATTGTTGTTTAGTTTTAGTCTAGGAAGCCTAAATGTAGTTTGAATTCTGCCTGCCTCAGTTAAGATTGTGACGCAGTCCGAAATGCGTTTTTCTGCCTCTGTTGTCGAGTTAATAAATCAAAACACGTTACCTCGATCTGCTCTTTTACTTTGACACCAATATTGTTAATTTGCACATCTTTTACAATTACTTCAACACTTCAACACACCTTCAGAACCTTATTAATGAGATACAAGGGACGTATTAGTTCAGATCAACTGCCAATGACTAACTGGAGAAGCTTCCCACGGCTGTTCGACACCGTCACACATTTTTTTAAACAACAAAATATTGCCTGAAGGTGGAATTCAGTGTCTATTGGACTGTTACTGCTAATCATTAATGTTATATAAAACCTAATTCAACGCGTTCAAAATCAAGTGTAATGTTTTTTGTTCTTATTTTAGTGGAGACACAAAACATCTTACAGCGGTGATTACTTGCACAGTTCAGTTATTTACATATTATATTATTTTAAAGTTTTTTTTTGTGGCACAGCTCTGAATTTAGCGCTTTTTATTGTTCTAATGATTTCATTTACTGACTGTGTTAAATGATGCTGGCTATCCAATCAACATGAATGCGAGATCTGCAAGCTTTGACTCAGACTTGTACGTGTTATTATTATTATTCTCAGGCGTCTGCAACTTTAGTAGGAACTTGCTTTTTCCTGCAAAGCGTCGTCACGTACATCATGTGCTGTGGACAAAATTGATGTTTTATCTATTAAAAAGCATGACGCGTGGATGTTTTGTCACCGTTCAGTATGTTCAGACTGAAATACACGTCAATAAATGTATTAACTGACCAAAAAGGGGACACTAGCCTATGTTATACAGAATTTAAATACATTGTATTGAACATTTCAGTGTAAATAAAACTCTCATTGTAAGCTTTGAATGCTAAATCAATTAGGATGGCGACGTACCCTTGTGTCATATTTATTTTCCCTCTTCCTGTGTTCTTTTCTGTTCAAAAGTAAATCACGCGTGTGTTATGCATTATGTTATGACGAGACATGTGTTTTCTGTGTTGCAGTCTGTCTGGGACATTCACACAGACCAAACACACCCGAGGTCGCAAGAGAATTCTGTCTGACAATAAAGGTATTTGTAAAAAAAGAAATAGCCTCCGATGAAGTCCAACATTATTGTTTAGTTGTTGCAGTGACATTTAAATAAGAGTATTGACTTGTGCAGATCCCATTTAGCTCAGCAACTTACCAACACATGCGCAACCAACCAGTTAATACTTCTGAAATTGCATTGCAGATATGTTGTTTGTGTTTTACCATTTAAAAGTTCTTTTGTCAAATCGTTCACGAGACCCTGCGCGTGCTCGTGTGCTCTACTTTGGATTGTATGAGGCGTGCGCGCGCGCGCCTGTCTGTGTTTCCAGGTCAGAATCATTTTCAAAGACAAGGGCACGATATTGGCTATTTGTCTGTTTGGGAATGATTGCTTGTATTTCTAGATGAACCCTTTGGCCTGTGAGTGAAATAAATGTTTAAAGTGAATGACAAGCGCTGTCTTTGTTGTCCTTCTGCCTTTCTCACATGTGCATGGAAGTAATTCGGCCTATCACACGTCGATGTTGGAATAAAAGATGGGCTCTTTAGTTTTGTCAGATATTCAGAATAATTCGGGATACGGTGGAAAACATATTGGCCCTTGAAAAAATCCCAAACTACAGACAAAGAGGGCGTTAAAGTTGGATGAAGTTGCTTAAAAAATATATTTTTTAAGAATAAGTGTTTAAATAAAGAAAATTAAAGATAATATTTTCACACTTCCTCTTCCATTAATCCACATTCACAATCTGCCTCCTGTGGGGGGGCACATTAAGAACTACACTTCATGTGATCCGCACTCACAAACACACGACCACTGACACACACACAAAGGTTTATGGTACGTTCACACCTTGCCTGAAGGCTCCGACTCTGCCTAAAAAAGTCATGAACATAAAGCAAATTATATGTGCCCAACTTTGCAAAGAGCTCTAGGCCCAACTATGATGGAACAAAAAGATAAAGAAATACAGGGATATTACGATTCCCTGCACATTATGATCTCACTGAGCTGGAAGTGCAAAAAAAAACATGTATTATGGTGTCAGAGACGTGAAGTGATGAGGGATCAGTGGATTATTAGAATTGTCAAACATTGTTATTATTATATATCGTTATGTGTCGTTGTGTAAGTGATGCACCAGACTGAACTGTGTGTATCATGATGCCATGTAATTAGTGTTAAAAGCAAGGAAAGAAGACTTCAATTGCTGTGACTTCACAGTATTAGGAACAAATATGCCAAATAGAAATGGAAGAAAGCCGCATAACTACTTCCATGAAAAAATAGTCCCCCTTCACTGTTGATCCAGATGTGTTTGTGCATTTGACTTGTGGAAACAATACTGCGTATAAATACTATATGTATTAAAATGCAAGAGTTTGGGTCTTTGTAGTGTTCCAGTAAAGATCTGTAACAGAAGGAGCATCGAAGACACTTCACGTCAAAGCTGCATTTGTGATTCCACCGAGCGGCGGAAGCGAACGGAGAGAAGAGGTCGGTGCTCCTGGACAGGACGGCGCAGGAGGAAGGTTCCTTCAGGCTGCTCCATACACGAAATACACACTATTTTTTTATATATATAACATGTGAACATTTGCATTTTGTAGGGATGTGTGTGCACCAAGAATGTCCCCTACACACACACACGCGCGCGCACACACACACACTCGCCAGTGTGTAACCGACCCTGGGCTAAAAACACACGGAGTTGCCTACGACCGTATTTTACTGGGGTCTTTACACTTGTCTAAACTGAAGCCACCTTCGCCACTAAATTCCCGTCCAATTGATTGCCAACCTGGAGGCTGTTCCTCTGGTGAACAGGTATGCGGTGTTGAATGCTGCGGGACAGAAGGTTATTGCGCTAATCACGAGCTACTGGGGCGACGCAACTAATTTGCTGCTGGCAGCTACTTTGAAATATCTTTCCAGTTGGATGTCAAGAGGTTCTGCTTTGTGTCCTCTTCCATGCTGGTGTCCAATCCAGGCCGCGACAGCGAATTTATGGTGCCAGAATCATCATGTAAGTTCTTAATTAAAAACCAGAATGAGCCACAGCCGACAAACGCACAGCAACATGACATTATAACCACCGAGGACCACAGTGACGAGCTACACACCAGGAACAATAACTAACTTTAAACGTTATACAGTCACACTAAGTGGCAATAATAAATAATAAAAAAAAGCAGTGGCAAATACGCTAATGTAAATTAAAGCGTTTTGAGAGTTGTTTTGTTGCAGCGATCGCAGGAGCTGGTTTTACTGCGTCGAACTGTTTTATTGCCCAATAGAACAGGATAGGTGCTGAGATGTGAGTAGTACACTGTACAATAAAACCATTCAATAGCGTATAACCCTTTGATTAGTATTTGCAGGAGAGAAGAGCACGCACATCCTCTCATTTACTTGAAAGGTAAAAGTGTAACGCAGTAAAGATACCAAATGATGCCGATTAATGCGCCACAGAATGTTTGAAAATTATACTAAAACTGCAGACTTACCTAAAAATGTTATGAGCTATTAAATCTCTCTTGGGTTTTATTTTTGCAAAATTTTAATTTAGAGGCTTTTTTATAGATTTTTCTTAACTATTTTTTAAAGTAAAACACACGTTGATCCTCGCATTTATTTAAAAAGTAAAAAAATATATATAAATCACCAAAGGATACGTTGAAGGCACAACAAAATATTTGAAAATTGTTATAAAACTGTATCAATAAAAGTAGTGAAAGAAAGAGAAAAAAATCATGAGAGAACATTTGAAAAATTTATTACAAATAAACTGTGTTGAATTTGTAGGTTGTTAATTTAATTGCCACGAAAAACGTATTGAATTTTTATATTATATGTGAACTTATATGTGTAATTCCATATGCTGACATTGTATGCCGGTTGGTTTGTGGCCTTATAATAATAAAACTTCTTATATAAAAAACTACCAGTTACTCTGGACCCAAGAAGAAAATATTTGTTCATGAAAAAAAAAATAATAGAAGGTCATTGGTGTTGAATTCTGTCTGCGCCACAGGTCCGATCGAAACACTGAGACTCAACTCAAATTCCTCATGTTTTATGTGGCTGAATTTCATTTAAAATTTAATGGCACCAGGCTATTTTCTTCCTCCCTCATCTGCATAAAAACACACCGCCATTTTCCTTCACCACATCATCCAAGTGCACAAGCCGCACTGAGACCAGCCAGGAGCTGCATTCCAGCAGATTGGACGCACCACATCATGACGAGGACGTCCCCAGGACTAATAATACCGCTCTGATGTCACCGAGGCATCTATAAACGTTTTCAAGATCCCGTTGAGGAAAGAAAACAGTGCAGACGCCGGGAGACTCTTGGCCCCCATGTGGCTGTTAGACAACACTTGCAGGATCCTCCGCAGCTCTCTTTGTGAGCTTGTGTGTTGGAGAGATCTACAAATTACCCACGTCACCGTCCCAGGGCCAAGGTTGGTGGGTGTGGCAACAGAGGGGCTCCTGCAGCCTTGATCTCCGCTTGCGTGCATCGCCCTTCTTTTGTCAGGACGACCCCCTGTCCTTTCTGAGAGTATATGACATATGCATATCAAGCCTGAATCTCGATTAGTTGAGAGGCAAGGAAACATGCTAGGTTGTCAGTACACATGCGTAAACATGTAGATCAAAGTGCGCACAGCTCCAGCGCCTTAACCGTTTTCTTTCTCCAGGATCTAAACCTGACACAAACTTTAGCACAGTAGATACATATCCAAGCAAAGGTGTGTGATGTCCAATTGATCTACACTGAGCAGGAGTCAAATTAGGAGACTCACACATGCTTTGCACTTGTAGAACAACACACTGCAATGACAAATCAACGTGTTCGGTTTAGAGGATACAAACAGGCCTTAACTTTATACCAAGATGCTTTAAAACGCCCCATGCGTGAAAAGGTATACACTTTACAAGGACAATAAAGTGTATTTACTGGGTGTGCTAAAGCTGGCAAAGTTACCTGCTGTAGTTTAATGCGAGGGGTCAAAGTTGGTCTCTGGACACATTCCATTTTAGGTTCCTTCTCACTCCCATTGGCCCATTCCGCCGCTGCACACATTTCCGGGCTAAAGGGGCTCCTTGATTCCACTTTATTGCAGCGGGTTAAAGGTGAAGGCCTTGACATTATTGAAGTTCAAAGACTACATTTAATTATAAATTTTAGTTAATGCACACGTGCAATTATCACGCACATATGTTGGGGACATGCGCCGCCCGACACACGCGCAAACAAACAATCTTTTTGGAACAAAAAGGACATTGAAGTGCAATTTCTTTCATCAGAGCCATCTCTGGTTATAGCTAACACATAAACCAATTAGTCTGTAATTATTAATCCTTAAGGGATGTGTTGATTTGTGTGTCAGTGTCAGTTTAAACTAACAGGACTATTTTTTTTAATACTTGGCTCTTCTGTGCTGCACGACTTTGGAATTTGATGGAGAAAATCTTTTAAGAAAATATGTTCAAATTAAACTTACACGAAGGGAAAAAAGGACTCTCTACAGACTGGACTTGTTGCAGTTTTTCCCATCTCCACATTAGAAGAATGGTGGACAGACCGGCTGCGTCCAAGGGGGGGTTGGGATCTGGTTTGACGTTGCGGACTGAACACAGAGTTCATGTCGAAACCTATTTGCACGTTTCCCCCCTTCGGACATCCAGTCTTGCTTGTTTACTATTTACTGCGGAAGAGAATGCAGTTCCCCCTGAACAGACGGTGCAATTAAGAGTAAAAAATAGCCATTTAGTGCCTCTGTCTTTATGGCAGTGTCTAGACTAGCCTTCAAGACTGGCGATTCCATTTAGTGGGCACTAAAAGAGGTTATCATTCCACTCTCTTTACCCTCTTTCTCTACATTTCTATGATCTGGAGACTATCTTCAGTTTTCCTAAAATTAAAAGACCGATCTTTTAAACTTGTGTTACCTTAAAAAATAGCCTATAATCCGACCAGTCGGGGCCCGTCGACACTATTCCAAGTCCCACGAACCAAACCCTGCCACATCAAACGTGTGTATCCTCACGAACTGTGCATGGACACAAGTTAAGGGAGTGATAATGTTGTGGAAGCGGGCCAACAGTCGAGGCATAAACACACATGTATGAACAGTTGCTTATTTCAAGAGGCTGAGGGCCAAGCAGAGGAAGCATCCAGTGCGCCTGTCAGGAGGCAAACGTACAAATCATAATGGTAACTGTGGTGATGGTAAAGCATAGGAAGGGTGGTATAGCACAAAAGCACAAAGTCCTTGTTTGTTTTTTTTGCCTATACGATTTTTGTTTATTTCATAGGTATTATATTAATGATACACAGGCCGACAATCCGTCCCTCCTCTCTGGAATCAAAATCCCCAATGTTGAAGCAAATAATTTAACGAGTATTGGTATTAAAGCTGTTAAAATTGGATGGGCAGTGTAGTGAAAAATAGCAGCAGGGACAGGGGGAGAGGGAATTCAACATACGCCTATTTACAGTCACGAATGCACATTGCAGAGGCTACTCTGTACAGGGGAATATACTTTCACAGATTGGACGTCACAGTTCTCGGATGGCGAAGATGCAGCCCGGAAATTTGCTATAACATGTTCATCCTCTGGCCGAGAAATAATTAGATAAGGATATGCTATATACAAAAGACCAGAGGGGAAGAGGGGGGAAGAGCTAAAAGTTGTCTGAGCAATAAGGATTCAATTTGACATTTTTTAACGTATATACGTCTATATGAACAACAGAATAAACATAATGGAGATTCGTGATAAATAGAGGGTTCATATTCAAGAACAGCATAAATGATTATTTTAAACCATGGAGGCCTTTTCTGCCTGAACATCCCCGCCACCCGTGAGCAATAAGAAAATGGCGACTTTTATCCCATGCAGGCCTCACTGTCCACTTTAACATTGCACTGTTGGTGATGTGGGCTCCCTCCGAGGATGGTGGTGCCCACGATTACAACTGGGTGAGATAAGAGTAGGCCTTAGTGTCACTGACCACGACTGTGACACTCAACGCTCCTGCTCACAACAGGGGGTTTCCAGAGAAGTACTGGAGGCGATCTCTGCTCAGCTTCTTCTCTTTCATTCTTCTATTCTGAAACCAAATTTTAACCTGGCGGTCGGTGAGGTTTAACATTCGGGAGAGCTGAAGCCTTTTCTCCTTGTTGATGTAAACGTTAAAGAAGAACTCCCGCTCCAACTCTCGAATCTGAAACTTGGAATATGGACACCTCTTCTTCCTCGTGCGAGGAGTGCCTGAAGAGAAAGGAATAGAATTGGAAATAAAAAATCATGAAATAGCGAGATGGTCACATGGATTAACTGTATCCGCACGCACAAAAAGAGGCTTTAGTGCACAAACAGGGTCCAGATAGTGAGAATTCAGCCTCAGTGTCAGTAGTAATGATAACATTTCAGTCCACATTCGTCAGGCAGAGTAGGTGAGGCTATCAGATAAACAAGCCATGAAGAGTGTTAAATGTCAGAATCGCGAGAAGTAAATAATATCCACTTACAGCCTCTAAGTACGTGTTTATCTGTTGCAAATACACAACAACAAAAGTATTTCGCCGCATTATATGCGTCAGATTCCTCTGAGGCTAAACTAACAATTTACACAATATTTTGGCAGTTAAGTGAAATGCTTTGCCACGTTTGCAATGCAGACCTCGGTGGTCCTATAAGTTCTTATCAAACAGGTGACAGGGGAAATAGATTTTTTTTTTTTTATTGGTTTTAATGTGGAACTGGGACACACAAATAGCTCGTATCTGCAGACTGACAGGCCCAATACAATGTGCATGGTGTCAAACACCAGCCTGTGCTGCAATCATTTCAGAGCAAATAGTAAAGCTTCATTTTTTTTTTTGCTTCATGCTTTATCATCCACAGTGATTTCAGCCTGAATGCATTAAGTGAAATATAAAACAGATAAACGTACACGGCTGTGCAACTGGGATTATTTTAGCGCAATAGGAAGAATAAGTGTTTGCTACAGTTGGCAGACATGTGCATTCCTCTCATTTATAGACAAAGCAAAGCAATCTAGCCCCCCAACAACTGATTCATTTGGTGTCTGCTTGCAAATAGAGAAACGATACTATTGTGCAGCCAGGTAGACACATAGATGGGCACATTTACCCCTAACGTGTGTCACCCTCTGTGGAGCATGTCTTTTGCGGACAAAGCAGTGCTATAAGAAAATGCACAAGACGCCAAAAGCAATATTATGCCCAATTGGGTTTTACTCTCGACAGCCCGACGAGAAAATCCCTTAAAAAGTACCAACGCAAGTTCACGATCAAAGTTAACATTTGTCACAATAGCTCTCTCTTAAAAATTTCACAGACTCTCACCATAGACGCGTCTGTGTATAACATCCCCTTTTTTTCAAAGCGCTTTCCCATCGTAAAAATTCTTCTCGTTGCAAGAAAGAGCTTTGTAGGGTTATAATAAAATCCTTTGAATGCTTATAAAACTCCACATAAAATCTGACCGACAAAACACCGAGCTAGTCCCCTTAACCTTCCCCCATTTTACAGCTTCGGTATACCTACTCGAGTGGCTGTTCTTGCTTGCGTTGCCCTCCTTCGTTGTTGCGGAAGAAGACGTACACGAGCCTGAATTTGTATGTTCCTCTTCATCTGCTTGGACTTTTTCCTGCTCCGAGGCTCCGGCTACAGAGGCTGTGGACTGCTGCTGTTGCTGCTGCGGCTGCTGGGAGTCGCTTTCGAGCTTTCCCCCCTCGCCCTTTTGTAAACAATTGTCTGACTGATTGTCCGAGCTGCTGCAGTATGCGGTCTCAAAAAAGCGGTCGAAACCTTGCGGGAGGACGCTGTTCTTCCCCACGCCGGAGTAAAAACCTGTGGAGGGGTGATTGGAGCCCGGATGGGTGGGATGGTGATGGTGGTGGCTGTACACACTCTCGTTCTTCATGAGCATTTCTGTCATGGTAGATGGTGGAAGACAGTCCCTATGCACCAGATCGTCTCCCGAGTAGCACGATGCATAATTGCCTCTGTGGTGCCATTTACTGGCAGGGTCCAAGCCGTAGGAGACTTCTCGTACCGGCTGGGACAGATTTGTGGAATAAGGGTAGCTGATTTGCCGGGACGGGGCCTGTGGAAGAAACGAGGAGACGGCAGAAAACTCGGGGACGTAGTAGGTGCAGCTGGGGAGGTAGATGTTGGACGCGCAGCCCGTCCTGTCCCCAAACTCGGATGTCCGGTCTTTGCGCGTCTGGGAGCAGAAGTTGCCCAGATTCACCGAGTTAAACATCTTTCTCTCTCTCGCACTCCGTAGATAGATGTTTTGGATACGAGCTGCAGCAGAAGGGAAAAATTTGGGAAGGCGAGATGACGCGCAATCCGTCTAAGTCGCCTCGCAGACACGTGATCGAAAGTAGATATTGTCATATATCAATTTGGAAGAGTTGGATGTGTAGGAGTGGTTGGGTTTAGTAAGATCGAGGAGGTTCAAACGAATAATTTCCAAACACAATAGGCGCACCAAGAAAACCAGTATCAGATTCCTGTTCGATGACTTATGACAATAAGAGCTGTACGGTATGGACTGTGTATGTTATGTTTATGGGATGGTGGGGCTAGCTTAACAGCTACAGCTCCTTAAACAGGCACTGCACTCAGTGACATACATTTCATAGTGTTATGGAGTATGACAGGTAAGATTATTATTATTACTATTATTATTTATTATTATTGTTATTAATATTATTATTATATTTATATATATATTATATATTATCTATATTATATTTACCATCCCTATCAATACTACCATTGAACTACTGGTAATGTTAATATTTCCATTATCATAGAATATCATATACTGACATTTACACACAGCAAAATATCTAACAAAAAGTGGGTAAAAGTCAGTAATGCCTGTGAATATGTCCCATATAATATGCAAGCCAGTTAAATCACAATATCCCACATGCTCAGTAGTTTTTCTTCACTGTTAACCAAAAGAGTAACAATCAGGTTGGAGGACTCGTCCTCGTCTCCAACTGTCAGACTCTCTGGGACATTTTCCACACTGTGATCTGTCAGTGTGTGTAGGGGATCTCTTTTATCCGTTTTTGTTTCCCATTTTCCTTTCATGGTGGTTTCATGAGGCTGTTGCACAATTGAGATTTTAACACAGATGTGGTTGACCTCACCTAATGTTCCCTTAATGTTATGCGAGATATTATTTCTTCATTAACTCTATTTCATCGGCTCCCTTTCCATTAAATGATAAGCACATCTGCACATTCTACACTAGAGCAGCAGTGGGCTGGGGGAAAGAAATATTCAGATGCAGAGTGCATCCAGCGTTTTTCCAGCTTCAGGATTCGACACACTCTTTATTCGCTTTGACTTTGGATCTTGACAACTGCGCAGTTCAACATCCAAGTTCCTGCAGAAGTAGCAGCAGTGGAGCCCTGCGTCTTTTTGCATCTCATTAAGTTGGCAAATCTGTGGCATAAACGCACGAAAAAATGCACAGAAAAAAAAGCAAGTAATCCAACTGATTGATTTTAAATTATTTCAGTTTGTGATAATTGACAACGTCGCTCACATCAGCATAAGTGAGACAATGAAAAAGATTCACACTGCTGCGATAGAATATCTGCTTTGGCGATCAATCTAAATGTTTTGGGTTGAAGCACATCTTTCTTTTGGAGTCAAAAGCAGTGCAACAATTAGTTTAGTGTAACCGGTGAGTGTACTTTAACGCCACACAGCCTGGGCCTATTGAACAAACAGTGTGAGTGGATATGACATTTCCCTGTGAAATAAGTCCCAGCTGATATTCTGCTGCGATCATTTTCCTTTTCAACAAGAATGTCGACATTTACCTGTGGCTGACTGTAATAAGAGACTTTTTGAAATTGCAATAAACTGAATGGTTTGGAGAAAAAAAAAGATGCGCCTGTGTGTTCTTTCCTGCCTCATTGTAAACTTTTAATTGTACTGTTGAGGGCCATCTTCAAATCTTTATGGACTTACTGATACAATCACAAGGTGGAATTAATATAATGGCCCATTGTTTATGATTATGGCTCACATCCTAAATGTTGCAATGCACTCTTGAATTATTATCCAATATTCCAATAACACTATCGAGCTAGTACACACACGTATACGACACCTGTGTTGTTTTAAAAAAATCATGGAGAGCAAAGTTAGTGTCATTGCTGTTTCCCAAACTGCCAGGAGAAGTAAAAAGCAGCATCACCAGAACCTCGGCTTCGGAAACGAGAGTCCATTGCAGTCGTGTTCGTGGAAGAAAAAAAAAAGGTGGCATTGGCATTAGCTTGTTTACTACCCCAACAGACAAAAGGTTGTCTCAAATGATGCATCCCGCATCCAAGTACAAAGAAAGCAGACAGCTGTCCAGACACAGCACTTGAATTTGACCACTAAAATCCTCTCTCCGTCCACCATAAAACTTCGAATGGCTGTAGTAACACTAAATCCCTTTGTTCTACAGAAAACCGTAAACGTTGAGAATGAGAGGAATTTGGATTTCAGCAACTAGATATTCTGCATCTTTAAAAAAAAAAAACACACACGAACACACACACTTCTAAATTGTATTCCTCACACCGAGCCGCATAGGCGCACTTTTATTATATGATCCAATTCAGTGCCGGTTATAATAGTATAAATATATTTATAATGCTGGTGAACATTTCAATACATTAATCAGAATAACATAATTTCTTAAGAGAATGAAAAACAATAATAGAACCCAGTGTAGCACATCTGCTCTATCTAAACACACACAGCAGCAAAGGCAATATTAGTGCAAACATAGCGGCCTGTTCTCTGTGCACACATGCTCCGCAGATACTTGTGTTGTGGAGTTACAATACAATCTGCACATGAACATGCCATTGCTTATTTTAATAGAATGAAATATGGTGCAGACTAAAAGGACCAAAGCTGACAGTCCCAAACAATATTGTCAAATAACTTCCTCATCATAATCATTTCAATAACGCCTATTAGCAAAGGTATAAATAAGTAATTCGAGGGCATGAATAAGTGATGCACTAATAAAGTTCGAAAGTTGGGGCCAGCTGACCAAGACAACTGAATACGTGAAAGGGTTTAAATTACTACACGGCACACTGGAAGGATTAAAGCGTTTAAATGATTGAGAAATAGCACTCGTGGCTGCGCTCGGCATTCATCTTAATGTGGCAAAATGTGACCAGCCAACGTCCATCACTTGGCAATATCCGCCTTCGGAGGGTTTAAACACTGGCGATCCTCGCCTTGGTGCGCACAGACCATCAGTCAAAAATAAGGGTTAGCATGTGTTTATATCCTTGGATGGACGAGTCACAGAGGCTGATACCACTAGCAGTAGGACCCAGGAAAGGTTGATTAGGTTGCACCAAAATGAGCAGGCCAACTATATGCAGAGTTTGCACGCGAAATGGTCAGACTCCTCGACAATCTATAGGGGGGAATAAGGATTCACAATGATACATAATGTTGAAGGTCCACCTTTCCAATACAGCATTAAAAAAATCCCTGTTGCGTGCTGCTATGGTGTTGTATATATTTACCCTCCTCGTTTAAATATCACTGTTCAAGCACTAACTTTACGACTGTGCCTGTGGAATCTAAGCTATGTATTTGCTACCTCGCACCATAATTACAATGGTTAACTTAGGTGTTAACCTCTTGTTTAGAAGAATGCTTCAAAAAAAAAAAAAATGGCGCTCCTTAAAGATGAAGGGGAGGTTTTTGAATCTGCCTTGGAAACATCCTGTGCCCAACGCCTTAACGCACACAAAACGCGCAGACACATGCACAATGGGCGCAGTTCACCAGGACCCCGCTGCAGTTAGCTGGAGTCAAGGCTACACATGGGAAACCTGTGTAATCATATTACTGTCCCCTCATGGCCTAGATAAGTTTAATTGGATGTAAGTCGGGCAGTTAAACTTGGCTGTATGAGCTGCGAACAGTTTCAAGCAACACTAAAGAGCCTTGTTTTTTTTTTTTACTGAGGTCTCAGTGATTGCACCTAGCATGAAGCCTCTGTGGCGGTAACAATAGCTTACAAGATAAGGATGTGTGCTGCTGTTACATTTAGAGCAATCTCCAGAGTGTATTTCTCTTTCAACCACTAGGACATAAAGCTTTCACAATAATGTGTTAACTTTTTATTATCAGTATTAAATGATTTCACGTCACAAGAAATCGCCCAACAGCTCCAATGTGTTATTTAGATGTCCTGCATGTGAGGAGAACAACAGTGAGCAGCGTTGCTGGAGGAAAGATTATTATTTTTGCCAGAGGGTCTAAGATGCATAAGACCATATTGAAAAAGTGAAAATAAACCGTTTGTTCTGTTTAGAAACATCTGGGGGCGATGGCCTGTCACATGCTGGAATTTGATTTAAAAGATATTTTCTGGCCTTATCAGACATCCGGGAAATTCGCTGTTAATCTTTCAAAATTAGCTGAAATCGCCTTGTACATGTTAATATATTAATAATAAAATGTCCACTTTTTCAAAATAATTTCGCCTTCTGTAAATAAAATACTATAAATTAATAAACAATTTTTGGAGGTTTCGGGAAATTACGCACAGGACACAGAATTACGCACGAGCCGCTATAGTGATTGTGTGTTATGGGATGTGCAGACTTACAAGTGCTACAGCTGGGGAATAGAGATAAAACGACAAGTGATGTTATTGTCTTGCTACAATAAATACACAGATATTTTTTCCCGACAGAAGCAGGTGTTCCAGTTGGTGATATTTTCTATTACTTGGTCGAATATTGAATGTTGTCGCCAAGTGCCATTAGAAAAACAAATAACAACGTGCATGAAGGGGGTAGAAAAAAATACTGGCGTCAAATTTATATAAAAAAAAGCATTAAATGCAGTCTCATAGGTGTCTCATCATGCAATGTTTGTTTGTTTTTCGCAAGGAGGGTCAAAAATGCTTTATTTTCGTTTGCGCTGGCCTTGTTCATCCAGGACTAGTAAGGTATGTCGACCCAAAATAGAAGCTCCGAGATTCAGACACTGAGATATCCTTAAAATGCCTGCTCAAACACTCAATACTAGTGTCTGCTTTGCCGTCTGAGCTTCAGATTTTCCAAGCTTTTCTGCTAAGCCATGCAGAGCTTTAAACTGCACATACAGGTATTGATATTCATTTTGAAAAAAAAAAAGTATATATATATTTATAGTCCAGGATAAACTGCGTCTGAACTAGACAAACTTGAACAGGTGACATCGAAATTCCCGTCTTGTATAAAATTGTACTAGCTTTGGGCAGGCAGGCACCGCCGCTGGCGGAGCTCTAAATGCTGCATACTTGACCTTCAGTGGATTCGTTAGGGCCAATGCGTCGGCTGGGAAAGGACACTAGGACCAAAATACTAAACATTTTAGAGGAATGCACTCAATGCAGCGCGAAGAAAGGATGAGTGGGATCACGCTTTTCATTCCACCAGTGATTCTGTTTTTTGTTTTTTTTTTCAGGCTCTTGGTTGTTAAGTAACTGTAATTAACAAACCCTCTATTCCCGTTGCTTAATGACGCTTTGAGTAGCAGGCAGGAGAAATAAGATTTTCTTACCTGCACGTTTTCGGTCATGGTATGCATTGCTTGGATTGTGAATCACTATTCCTATTAATTTCTAGCATTAACGTGTTTTGAAATAATTTTTTTTAAAAATGACGAATGCGATCGAAACACGTCTCCACTGAAAAACACTGAGTATAAAAGATAAATCAGTCCAGGCGTCGAGACACGCCGCACACACTCTTTATATGGTCACTGTGCCATTCATTTCAAAACAGTGACTATCCAAAAGCAATGATACCATAAAGTGGGATAAACCACCACGACGTTCAATCGATGGTTTAAATCAAATCTGAGATGTTTTTCATTTTAATCAATTAGGGCTGAACTGGTCTGCAGAGGCAGCAATGAAACCTTCACACACGCGGAATTAAGGGTTGATAAGATGGTGCATCAGAAAAATAGAGCTCATATAGAGAACTCATTCCACCATCATGTCAAAATCGATATATAACAGTTGTGATATGAGTGAAACGATATGGAGCTTTCATGGTAAGCATTTCGTCTTTCTCTATAATATTAACCCTTCAAAACACACACACACACGCACTCTCACTCACATACACACTCACCAATGTCAACCCCCCCCCCTCCACACACACACACACACACATACACACACACAACATAATTACACGTATGTTATTACTATATTCGGAAC
>CAAKHC010019421.1:49448-62805 GCA_901007825.1 Macroramphosus scolopax | reverse complement strand
GCCAAGAAGAAAAAAAAAACAAAAATGCAAAATACAGACCCGCGTTTTTAAAATGTTGATGGCTTGATGCTTTTTCCGAGTAGCTACAATATTTCATTCATCGGACTATTATAGGCTTCAGATGTGTAATTCTATGGAAGGAAAGGAAAAGGATTCACGTGGCAAATGTATAATTTATTCACCTTAAGACAGTCTGATTTAATTACAGACCTGATATCATCTTATGTAAAGTTGAGACAACTTCTACTTGTGTGACCGCACCGCACTGTCAACACATCAATTCACCGCCCTATTTTTTTTTCCTTTTGCAACTTCATATCTCGGAGTCATCTAACCTGCCTCTTACACTTCATAGCACTGATCACATGTACACAAAAACCTGCACGTGTGACTGAGACAACAGAATAACCACAAGTTCAACTACACACTGCGGTGCAGTCGTGACGCGTTGCGGAATATTGACATTACCCAACTTTTAGTGAGCAACTGAGATAAAACCAAAGACAATCTAATCAACCCTGAAGTTCATTGCACAACTCACCTGTGTTTCCAGGCCTGCGTCACAAAAGGTCCAACTGAAATCCAAATACGCGCTGAAGCGGCGAGGCAGCAGCCTGAATAAGTTCATTTCCATCCGCAAGGACTTGTCATTTTTAAATAATGCTCGGTTATTCCGAATATTTCAAATTGCACAATTAGCCGAATGTGGTCGAATAACAAACACACACAGTGGTCGTCACACTCAGGGTGGTTTGAAAGTTCCTATTGTATTATTTAACTTGTACGTCTACCTGTGGATTGTTGTCTGTTTACTCGGTGCGTGTTGCTGTGGAAGCTCAGACAAAAAGCACCTGGTTGCTTATAATTATAGCAAATAAACATCTGGAAAGGAACATAGAACAACTCTGCTGCATGTTAATGAAACATGCGGTGCGGTGCCATTTAGTTCTGCCTCACCCTCTGTCTCCGTTTTTCTAAAAATGATCCATCTGACAGTCCTGATCCTGCACGGCATTTAATACTTCTACATGGACCTCAGAATAAGTCGAATTAAAGCTTCACTTTGAACTTTTCCTTGTTTGTAAGTGAAGGATTGAGCCCGTCAATGCGCTGCACTCATGCGCAAACTTCTGCTGCAATCAATAAGACTCCAGGATGCCCAGTGACTCTTAATAAAGCAGTTTACAACATTAATTTCTGAACTGACTCCTCCACTGCTGATGAGATAAACCACGAAGAGGAGAGACAACAGCGGAAGGAGCGTTTCTCTGCTCAATAACAAAAAAAAAGAGGAAATGCTGCAAACATGATGGCTGATTGATTTGAATATTTCATAATGTTCATATTCATCATTTATTTATGAAACACGATACTAGTACGCAATTCAACACCACAATACAGTTCACATACTGCACTAAAGAAGAAGTTACAGGCTTCGTACAAGGCGTGCGATGAGCTCCGATGCTGTACACTGTTGTAGAACAAAAAAAAACCATTGTGCATTTATGTGTAATACTCACTGACTTTAATGGTTTACAATCATTCCAGTTGCATGACAGAATCCTTCTGTGATAGAGGACAACATACAGGCCGTGGGATACTCCGGTTTACAGTTCCGCCATACTAGATAATATGAATTAAATAATAAAGGCATTGCACTACACAGATTAACAACATCGCAGCCTTTCTTTTTTTTTTTTTAAACCAAGGCTTAAGAGAATATATCCCAAACAGAGGAGCATAGCTTTTTTTTTTTTGAAATTCAGAAGGAATAGTAAAAAGAAGATCGTTCAGCTTCGAGTCCTCTTTGAAAGTTTCGTGTCGCTGTTAATGTCTCTCAAGTTCAACCTGTCATTATGACACGACAGTTTCCGTCCAGATGGCGATTCTCTTTCTAAAATTACAGCAAAACGAACCGTCTCCTTCTGTGGCAAGTCTCAGAAATGTCCTCGGGTCCTTTTGGAGATTTTGGCTTTGGAAAAAAAAAAAATTAAGAAAAAAAAAAAAAAAAAGGAAAAACACGCAATTCTTTGAAATACAGATATCGTTTTAAATATTATATATTTATATATGTACATTCATATAAAACAAATATGGAGAGAAGGTTCAATATTTTCACAGTTTTTACAGAATTGACTCAAAAAATTGAAAGCAGGGGGGGCATGGTGGCACGGACGGGAACTTAAATTATAACGCTCAGCCAACATGTTCTTCAGCAACGGGGTTCGATGCCAGAGGTAAATATGTGGCGTGATGTCTTGGAATATATGAGTTGCAGTTTCAACGAGGTCGCTTATCTCATCAAGTGGTGTGCAGGTGATTGTTCTTCGATTTACTGACAAATTTCTTCTCCTTGACTCTCCGGTTCTGGAACCAGATGGTGACTTGACGCTCTGAGAGGTTGGTGGCGGCCGAAATGCGCCTTCTCTTGTCTTTGGTGATGAACTTGCTGGCTGCATACTCTTTCTCCAGCTCCTTCAGCTGGATCTTGGTGTAAGGAACGCGCTTTTTACGCCCACGGCGGTAACTGCTGACCTCTGGCTGTAGTGGCACAACATCTGCAAGGATAGTAAGGAGACAGGGGATTATTAGACTACGTTCAAAAAAAACACCACAGTTATTCAAGTCACAGTGTTTTGCTGAAGTAAACTGGACAGAGTTCAATTTCAAGTCAGTGCAGCTAGAAAATATAATTTGTGTTTGCCTGTGTGTGCGTGGGTGTGTAGTCAGGTTGTGACATGAAGAACGCAATAATAAATACATAACGTACAAATGAAGAGAATCCATTTCTCCCTTGGCTTTCTGTCCAGCTTCAACTGCTGGTCGACTATCTATAATATTCATCTCTGGCAGAGATTTTTCATGAGACTACTCTACTCTCAGAGTAAACTCCAATATGTGCTATATAGAAGCGCTGGTCAGAGCCTGCCTGGAACATACATACACAATATCTGGCAACTTAGCTGATAACTAATATACATTTTCTATCATCAATTTAAGTAAACTTCTCAGAATTGATCTGAAAAATGAATCTATGTTCTTTTTTTAGTCTATTACAAACAAAAAAAAAACGCTATCAAAGCTTGTGCCAGTGGGGACCTTGTTCTGGTAAAGTTTTGGAGCTGAGTGCAAGACAGCCAATGACAAACATGACAGGACCAGTTTGGAAAACCTTGAGACTTAGTTGCAAGCTGTGGGACATGAAGCTTCTTTTCTTTTTACCGCCGTATAATTTTACAGTCTGTGGTTGAGGGCTGCATATTTCTGCAGAGTTCTTGTACGTATAAGAGTATTAGAGCTATCCTGTATATTATTTTATTATAATATTATCCCCCTGACATCCTTCTAACTCTAATAATACCCTGAACAAAGTGAAGAGAGGATCACTGAGTGGAGTTTATTGTCTATGTATGACACATCTGGTGGTTGTGTGTGTGTGTGTGTGTGTGTGAGTGTGTGTAGCCAGACAGAGAGACATGGTCAGCGCGCGCTTGTGTTTTTGTGCATCCGTATGCGCGCGATTGACTGCGTGCCCGTGCTTGCGTGGCTCTTTTCAGTCCAGAGGGAGCAAATGTCGTGGAGGAAGTTCAGTCAAGGTCTGAGCATATCCCTCTCTGATATTAAAATACCTCCAGTTTTAACAAAGATGGTTAAACGGTCGTGGTAAAAGAAGCAGCCCAGTAAACACTCTGTAAACAGCATAGTCTCCGGGCCACTGTCTTTATTATCAGATATCAGGCATTCTGTATGGTAGTGAGTGAAGCCTGGATTATAATAATGATGCTGCTATATATATATATATATATATGCTTATACAGATACATGCAGTGCAAAATGATGGACAAGTACATCCTGATATATGTAAGAGTGTGAACACATTGCAGGGCGCGGAGATTTATTGGCACAGTCCAAACACAGTAAGCTGGCTCAGCTACTATATTGTCATAGGGGGCAAAGGTATGCACCGGTGCTTCTTTCTATTCTACGTGACTGTAAATTAACTTACACATCACATGACTTAGAGAGGAGAAAAAAAAATTGCCAGACGCCAGGTTTCTGAATTTATACCCACTGGTCAAGGGGCCACCATGCAAGTGAAAAGCTTCTTTAACTCACAGTCACGATTTTTACGCGTACTTAAATGCATGCGGATTTGTTTCATGTCAAACTGAGGGATAATACTGCCTATAATAGCAGAGCCCATAAAGGACACATATAATAACTGACAGGGGGATTGACAGTTGTTTATCCGGTGGATTAAGTGTTTCTTTGGTTGTTGTGATGAGTTTGCAACAGGCAATTTAAGACAATGAAGTAAATACATTAGTGATAATATCTTATCCCAATAAAATATCTGACCATGCATTTCAATTTCTTAATGTGAGGACACTGGTATTACAATCATGCAACCAGCTGGACTAACCAGCCTGTAGCAGACACCTTCAGAAATAAATAAAAAATATGTTCTTTACCTGGAAATGGTGACTTCCAGAGATGGGCTGACTGTGTTTGCTCTTTGGAGCAGTACACCTGCCCATCCCAGCCATTCGAGAGAGCCCAGTGCTGGTAGCCCTCCATGGGGATCAACGCGTCGTGCCGTGGTTCTGGATGAGCACTGATACTGGGCACCACCGACACATCGAGATATCCAGGAACAGCCTGATATGAGCTGGCGAAACTCGGGTAGAAGGCAAACTCTTTCGCCCTGGAAGACAGTTCTTCCGGGGGCAGCGCTGTGCTAGGCTCGGCATATTTCTCTGCAGGATGGTATGAGCAAGGCTTCTGCTGCAAGTTCACGTTGTGCGAATGAGATAATCTACAGCCGTAATAAGGGTTTCCAAACGGATAACCGTAGCTCAGGGATGCGCCCGATGATGACTGCGGAGCGGGACACTGCCGGCCGGTGTCTGGAGAAGAAATATCCGAGTAGACAGAGCCTTGGTGGGTCGCTATGGTGCCAGAATGTCGTCCCAGCGCGGGGTGCGACATCAGGTCCCTGCAGTGGGTCGCAGGGCAATTACCGCTTAGTCCCTCCATTGTTTGGCTTTTATTCTGGCTGTTTTCATTCGGGCTTTTTTCATAAACGTACATCAAGGTGTCCGCCCAGCGTGGATGCAGAACCAGCGAAGTCGTCATATCAGGAGCTGCCGATGCTTTTTAAAAGTCGACTACTCCAAGACGGACACCTCATTTCCAACTACATTTTACACTAAGCGCATGCGCACACGCGGCCCTCGTGTGTCCACTTCATTAAGAATCTGGCACGTGATACGCTAACAAATCCTACGAGATTGAGCCCGTGCGTTAGGGCAGAGCAGCCCTTTAAAGACCCACTGCCTCACATGTCACAATTTTTTCCTGCAGAATACCGAGGCACATCATTGGTTTAGATCACATAGACTCCCAACCTTAAAGGGGAGTTGGGTTGCTGTTAAGAAAGGGGCAAACGAAAACAAACTGGGAAATTCGGCCGACTCCAATGACTGATAATACACCGGCCTATAACAGCCTACATGTTGAATTGAAAATAAATATTCTGATGAATTATTTGAATAAATTCAACCATCTTTCTGGTTTTTGGCTCCCAGGAAGTGTTAACTGCTTTGAACAATATAGATATAGGTGGTGTAGCTTTAATATCTAATGTCAGATTGAACAGATAATACTACAACTGGAATAGTAACTCACTTTATGTCTCACTGTGCAAACATTAAAATGTAGCTGTCGGATCACACATGCAGAATCAAACAATCTCTTATCAAGATTCCTTTTTCTGCTTGACGTTATTCCACTGGGTGAAACATCCAATAACATGCTGAGACGAGGTGCTGTGCTTGTAGAATATTAGTCACTTTTTTCAAACAAGCATTAAACACTGCTAATAATAATTAGACAAACCGTGTTGCCTCTCGGAGGCTGATAATGCAGAGCCTAAAAATAGAAGTGGTTATTATAGGCGACGAGTCAAGCGGAAAGAAACGACAATGTGATATCAGCAGTGTGTGTGGGAGTGTGTGTGTGTAGTATTAGCAAACTTAAATATGTTACATGGGTATCATGCGCCCCTGCAGCAGCAACCACAGGACGAGGTGAAAGCTATTGGAGGTAAGTTACTGTTGCAAAGGACGTTTTTATAAAAGTGCATCCTTGTTGTGAAGATAGTATCACTGCATCCCCGTAACATGACAGACATGCATGGACAGAAAGGTTCTGTTGAGGCCGACGAACGTTTTCTGTGCAACATTGTTGCACTTGAAATGACCATGAAACCTATTTATGAATGTGATGTTTCAGATTCACTGCTATTAATGCGTATTATACAGGTGGGTGCTGACTAACAGATGGGGAGAACAAGGGGCAGCTCTCATCTGGACTGTGTCCGTCCACACATCTTATTTAATTAACTAGAATGTGAACTATTTGAGGTTAAATCTTTTTTTTTACAGATTTCACAGATTCTCTTCACCAGTCGTGTTAGACATGTAGCAGTTGCGTAAACGGTGAATTGTTCTGGTTTGGTTCTGCCTTTAAAAAATACCTTTTGCGTTCATATCTAGCCCGTGAGTGTATTAGTTGAGTTCGACTATTGACTGATGGGATGGGCTCACAAAGTATCCATAAACGAGTATTTTTGTGATGCCTATCCCATGAGTCACGTTCAAAGCAGGCCGCTAAAAAAAAAAAAAAAAAGTGGCACAGTTTATCAACATTTCTGCACAGCCCAGTCGTGTTGGAAATTGTCAGGTGACCGTTGGGTTTATGTATACATCCCTAAGGAAACTAAAATCCCTGTCCTTTGTCGGACAGGCGTTTAGTTTTGTCTCAAGGAAAAACAAAACTACGAAAGGGCTCATCTAAACAGCAGCTGCACGGAAGTCCAAGGTCAAGGTAAAAAAACGCAGACAAACAGGGTCGTAATCAGAGTCTAGACAGACAAGAATGAACTTCACACAAGAGAATGGATGCAAACTCGCTATTATTTAGAGAGGCGTAGTTTAAGAATATTAGCAGTTGGTGAAGAGGGGAAGAGGAGCACAAACAAGCCCGAGTTTTTGTTGCATGGATCAGGAATTTGACAGCTTTTTGCGCTGAAGAAAAATAGGTTTCACTCTAACTAACATTTTCCACCACAGCCCAAACTTTGGGAAAGGAATTCCTTTGTATCTATTTATGATACATTATATTTAGCTGAATGTTTTTCATAACTGACCAATTATATCCAAGTGTTTATGAACTTTGGCAAATAGTGTCCCCATAAAGGATGATAACGTTAGTCACTCTCTGAGATACAGGCCTCACAGTACAATAGCTCTGTTTCTTTAAATATATTGTAGGCCAAATATTAAGTTGTACTTCATGTTCAACTGAACACAATTAACATGTTTACACGATGTGTTGTTTTTTTTTTCTTCCAAAATCAAGAATTAATCGATTCATTTCTTAATATTCTAATAAGGGATTATTAAGGAAAAATAAAACGCATTGAGGAATAATCTTTAATGTAAAGACACGTGAAGAATTCAGAAATAAAATAGCAAAATAGTAAGTCATGTTTTTCTAACTCTGGCTGGCTGAGATCAAATAAATATTTAGCCTTCTATTCAATATTTAAGCGCTCGAGGATTTGCGCATGTGACGAGACATCAGCTGCCCAAATTAAACCCACAAGTCTGCCAGCAAAGATACTTCAGCCCGTTTCTTACAAAATAATAACCGCCAATGAATCTACAAAATGATATAAAGCTGTACTGATTTATATTTCATAAACAAGGATACTTTATTTCTTAAGAATATAAAGGAGTAGTTTTCCTTATATATAATCGTATATATCACAAAGTGGATCAGTTTTATAATCAGTTTTACAATCCAAACCACCCAACAATGTGATACTTATGTATCTAATTGAGCCTCTATGCTATTTTAGAGAGCCAAATGATATGACAGGGGATATTTCCTCCTCTGTAATCAGCCCCTCTGCAGCGGTGATGTTGTACTTCATGTTCAACTGAACGCAGTTAATGTTGTTACCAACGCTGGATGCGTTGTGCCTGTGAGGATTTGTTCATCCTAAAATGTTTAACAAAGAGCTAACTGAGATGTTATTAATGAGCTATAAATTTCAGTAACTTGTAACGTGAGATAAAATGAATCGTGCCTGCCAGTAGGATTATTATTTAAGAGATCCACAAAAAGTATTTCGCATGTAAATGTTGGAACTTTACGCGTGATCATCACAAGAAATTCTGACATAAATATGCTGATTTAAACTTCACGGTGGCACTCTGAGTTTGTGTGTCAGAGCATCGCTGCAAAACCGTCTTTTAACACATATTTGCTACGTTGTCTCTTCTTCTTCTTCTTCTTCTTTTTTTTTTGCACTTAAAACCGCCTGTTTGAGAAGGAGAGACAGTTCTACTCCGGCCCGGTTTGACTCGTTTCAGCAATTGTTAACAGAGATTACTATCAATATCTTCACAACCAGCCATGATGTGCTGTTGTAAATATCTTGACAACCAGACATCATGTCCTTCCAGACAGACCCTGTCTGAAGCGGACGGTAGTGGGGGAGGGGAGAACATCCATCTCCTTACAAATGCTGCCTACCTGCGGCTTCCGCCCTCAGGAACTGGCTGCATGTGCACAAGACAGAGCTGCAGCAGGCAGCACATATGTCATTGAAGGCTGTGTGGGATCAAAATAGCTCGCATTCATATCTGATTTATGTCAAAGTCGTATAATTTATACCTTATGTAAAAGAAAATAGTCACGACCACGAAACACTGCAGTGGAAACAAGTGAAAATAAACAGTTTGCAATTTTTCTTTGCTTTGTTTCAGGGGAGACTTATTGGCCACTTATGCTGCGGTGTAGTGTCTCAGTCAAACGGACTTTATGGCAAAACCTCAGTGTGTGTATCAGCAGGTTCGGAGATGAATTAAAAATGAATGCAATCACATGTCAAACATTACGTCAACGACTTTGAGGGACGCAGATCTCTGGATGTGAAGTAGTTGCAGCGATCAAAGACAGTTCCGACATCTTGCAGGTTGAGTCTGCACCGTGCATGTTGCAATCATGTTCATGTTTCAGCTTCTGGCGAGCTTCAAGCTTTGCTCTGATATCAAACTATCTATTACCAAAGTAAACTAACGTGCAAGCACTTAACAGGGAATGCTGCAACCCAAAATAACCAACTAGATTTGCGCACGTGCAGGCCAACAGAGCGCGTGTGTAATTCAGATTAAGAATCATTGTGGAGGAAACGTTGTAGTAATTCAAAGTGTGAAACTCAATTTAATAAACTCTCTTTCCCATTGAGTGTCAGACCTAATTGAATGGATCAGAATCTTATCTTTCCCAGTAAACCAAGACTGATGTGTAATTTACGCACGTGAGTTAATCTCCTGATTTAGCTTTCTGATGAAACATCTGCCTCTCTGAAAATACAGAATTTGAACGTCATTTAATAACTGATGTTTGCTTCATGTTTCCAAATCCGCAATTTGTGTGAGCGTGTGTGTCTTTTTGTGGAAGTGTGAGACACATTGGAGGGTTGGTCGGGAAGCAATCGAGCAAAGTGTCAGCAAAACATTCCTACAAAACTAAAACAGCATCTCAATCTGGTGTTTTTCCTCCTGGTGATTTGGGGTGGAAGGCGCGATCAAAAATGTTCATAATCGTAAAAGCCAAGACCACAGCCCTTGTGTGCATACCGTAAGGGCAAAGGGAAGTGTAATTTTGTCACGAAAGTGTTCAACCGTGGCCTAGAAGGAGGCTGGTGCGCGTGATAAACCGAATGAAGTGGCTGCGCAATAAGTTGATGCATACAGCAGTTAAAACGCGTAAATAGATGACTATAAGCAGTTTTCTCCACATGCATCAAGTCCTATTGTCGCTTTTGGATCCTCCTGCAGAGCAGTTAAATGTTCCACACTGGCGTGACACATGTGTCACTTGAATCTAACACGAAGAAGAGTTCAAATTTGTACTGTTTACTGGTCTGATGGGGAATAACAGCAAGTATTCATAAAGCGACGTACTGAGACAATAGTTTCGAGTTAAGGCAAATTAAAGCCACCTACATGTGAGAATGTATCTTATTGCTATTTTAGTAGATACCAAACATTTGAGAGGGTTTAGAGTTCATCCTCTGTCCATACTGGTGATCAACAACACCTACTCCGTCTTTTTATTCACCTCCAGGAGGATACAGATATAGTGGCTGTGGCCGTGGAAAACCAATGCATGAAAAAGACAGTAAACTGCAATCCTAATTTACCTTGATTGTAAGTTCATCCGGAGGCAGGTATGAGAGGATGGCTGTGGGTTAACCCGAGCACAACGCAGGGCTGGCGGAGCCGCAGCGAGAGGACGCAGGGCAGGCTGGCAGAGCACCGCCACTGCCCGGCCAGAGACTGACAGCATCTACCCCCTCTAAGACTTCAGTCCATTACTTAATGTTGGCTGCAATGCTACTAAGCAATGGATGTTTGCCTGTCCTTTATCCGATACAACATCTAGACGAGTATCAGTCAGGGAAAGAGGTGAGTTTGGTCACAATCTTTTGCATCATGTTGCACAATTTAGGTGACAGGCTGAATTGGCAAACACGCCTTGTACATATTTGACACAGTGATGGCTTTTGACCCTTTATATTTCTGTATGTGGATCCATGTGGAAATATGCAACACCAATAAGGATGGTTACTATAGATTGTATTCATCTTTTTGACAGGAAAGTGCGTTCAAATACTCGGAGTGGGATACAAACACTTCCTGCATAGTCAAATATTATGGCCTGTTCTGTCTATCTTAATTGGATTTATGAACAAAATGAGCCGACATAACCTATTTGTTTCCTCGTTGTCTCGCATTATTCCTGCAGGAGTAAACTCTTATCTCCCCGCTGCAGTGCAGCGGCAGAAAGCAGACAAAATAAATCCACAGTTGGACGCGTCTCGTCGGAAGTCCAAGTTCAAGTTAAGAGAGGCGGTCGCTCCGTCCAGACAACAAAACAAAAGACACACACGTTCATCGTCAATCATCTCACCCAGTCTGTGGAAAGAATAAAGCGCTTCGACCGGCCAAGATATAGATCAGATTATATACAGATTATATCAGATGATATTCAGATTAACACAAAGCGATCAGGCACTTCTACAGGTGAATGTCGAGGCTTAATGTTTAGATGTGCTAAACAGAGATCTTCAGGAAACTATGTGCCTCTCTGACAGAGAAATATATTCAAAATGAGTTTGAAAAAGCTTTTAAGGATTAACTTTTTTAAAAAACCTTAATGTGATTATAAAAAAAAATCATTTGGAGAAGTTTCCAGGAACAATTTCTAAATGTTTTCTCGTTTTCTTTTCTGCAAGCATTTAAAAGGCCTTTGTTTTGGTGCTCCAGTGCAAAAAAAAAAGGAAACCGAATCCTGTGTGAATTTATAGGCCTTATTAATAATCTACTTTAAGGGTATCCTAAAACTAAATCCTAAAACTCGCATTACTGGCCCGGATTTCCACGCCACTTTAAATCATGTTATTGTATTACAGCAGGCAGCAGCGGGCAGCTTTCTTAATGTTCCCAAAGCAAATGGGGACTTCCGACAACTTACAATATTAATTTTAGTGAGCGCACCACGCCGCAATATAATAAGGGGAATTAAACCAGTTTTTTTTAATATTTCCTGAGAGGAAGCATGAAATAACTAAAATACAATCCAGACTTGCGCTCTGACCCTGTTCTTCCTAGAAAGGTCTGTGTGTAATCATATGACCTAAAAAGCAAAATAGCATTCCTGAAATCACCCTGTGGATGAATCTCTCATGTTAAAACATTCCCTTGTGCTTTTTTCTTTGGCTGTTCATCCATCAGTGGTAAAAAATTAAGGACTAAAGGAGACGTAGAACTCGAGTTGGTTGTATCTAAAGTATGAAATTAACCTATTGTGGACATGAAACCAACTATTTTTGAGAAACGCAAATTGTGTTTTTATACAGCCAACTGTGCTCCCGCTGCTTTAAGACACCAAATACTACTATTGAAATGCATGGAAGACGATTTTAAGGACAACTTCCTCATGTGCAGGGCAGCAGTGACTGGATGAGGAGCCTGAAGTCAACATGGGTTGTTGGTTCGGACGAGACGCCTAATAGAAAATCATGTATGCACCTGCTGGTTGTTGTGATGGAGCAACTCTAAGTGAAATAGATCAGGACACTGGGGATTATGGTAATAAGGTAAATGCAAAAGGCGCGTATTGATCCAAACAGTTTACTTTGACATTGTGTGAGGGAACCGTGTGCAGCAGAAAAGGGCCAGGAGTGACAGAAGGCTGCGGCCACATGGCTTTCAGACAATGTAGGATATTTGGAAGAGGTGGTTAAACAGGCTGAAACGAGACAGTTCCTTCTAATATTGAGAGATTTGCTGACATTGAAATAAAATGTAAGTCAGTGTAATTTTGACGTCACAAAATCAGAGCGTGTTCTACTGTCTTTATGAATGAGCTGGATACATGATATTTGGACGGCTGCTAAAACCCATCGGGTTACATTCATTCTGCAGGTTGAAGCATATTATTACAGCAACTATTCATCACTTGTAATGACGCTTTAAAGCACCGGTTTGAAATGGCTTTAGATAAGTGTTTTTTTGTTTTTTTTTGTGCGCAGTTAAGTGCAGTGCGCCAAAAGTACATACAATCAAACACGTTACGCAACTGTTGGCTCCATATGCAGCCTGCACGGCTCAGGCCTGAGGTAAAATGAAGTCTAATATGTTGCATCGATGCAATAATAAATCTTTGCCAGCAGCTTTCCTCAGGTCGGCCTCTGAATGCCACCTGAAGAAGTTGTTTATTGTAAATATTAAACACAATCAGCGCATGTTTACAGAGATAACAGCGATGTAGCAAATGCAGATAATTTTAATTCTGCACAGAAAGCTTAACAATTACATATGAAATGTTTTATACATTAAAATAACTTTTTTATCTTGAGAATGAGTCAAATAGTGACTGGGACTTTAATTTTATTTGGCTTCCTCTGCAGGTCTGAGACACATCCTCCTCTTAGTGTATGTGGGATATTTGACTTCAGACGGTCAACACGGATCTTTGCATTGCAGCCTTACAAGCTGTTGGCTAAAAGGCTTGAATCGTCCAAGAGTAAACAGTAATTCGTTCCCATTTGATGTCCTGTTTGTCTCCTTTAAACCGTCATCCAGGACCCAGTTGCGTTAAAATACGTTGGAATATGACGTCACCGGACTTTAATTTGGAGACAGATTGCAGAAAAGAATTGGAATTATGCTGAAAGTTCTGTTGTCGTCGAGTATCTGGTAGAGAAAGTTAATAA